>PVJN01001715.1:49430-73217 GCA_004026805.1 Lasiurus borealis
CAAATGATTTCTCAACAGAAACACATCAAGCTAGAAGAGAATGAAAGGAGATATACAAAATGATGAAAAGCAATGGACTCAATCCAAAAATATTCTATTCAGCAAGACTATCAATCAAAATTGAAGGGGAAATCAGGAGCTTCACAGACAAAAAAAAAAAAAAAAAAAAAAAAAAAAAAAAAAAAAAAAAAAAAAAAAAAAAAAAAAAAAAAAAAAAAAAAAAAAAAAAAAAAAAAAAAAAAAAAAAAAAAAAAAAAAAAAAAAAAAAAAAAAAAAAAAAAAAAAAAAAAAAAAAAAAAAAGGGCTAAGGGAGTGTATCACTACCAAACCAGCAATGCAAGAAATTCTAAAGGGAATGGTGTAAAAAGAAGGAACAAAAAGGTAAGAAGGAACACAGCCTCAAAAAATAAAAATGGCTACAAACAAGTACCTTTCAATAATAACTTTAAACGTAAACGGACTAAATGCTCCAATCAATCAAAAGACATAGAATGGCTGAATGGATAAAAAAAACATGACCCATATATATGCTGTCTACAAGAGACCAACCTCAGAACAAATGACTCACACAGACTGAGAGTAAAGGGATGGGAAAATATCTTTCAGGAAAATAGAAATGAGAAAAAAGCTGGGGTGGCAATACTTGTATCTGATAAAATAGATCTCAAAGTAAAGCCTTAACAAGAGATAAGGAAGGCCACTACATAATACTAAAATGAGCAATTCATCAACAAGATATAACTCTTGTAAGCATATATATGAATACAGGAACACCTAAGGGAGCTTTGAGACAACACAAAAGGAAACAACATTCGCTTAATAGGGATTGCAGAAGGAGAGGAAGAGAAACAAGGAATAGAAAAACTATTTGAAGAAATAACCTCCCTGATATTGGCAAAAACAAACAAACAAACAAAAACAAAAAACAAAAAAACTAGGCAAGTCCAAGAAGTACACAGAGTCCCAAACAAGCTGAACCCCCAAAGACCAACACCAAGACACATCCTAATTAAACTGGAAAACACTAATACAAAGTAAGAATCTTAAAGGGTGCCAGAGAGAGACAGAAAGTTACTGACAAGGGATATCCTATTAGAATATCAACAAAAACACACCAGGCCTGAAAAGAACAGAATTAAATATATAAAGTGATGCAAAGCAAGGGTCTGAACCCAAGAATACTATACCCAGCAAGGCTATCATTCAAAATTGAAGGTGGAATCAGGAGCTTCACAGACAAAAAAGGGCTAAGAGAGTTTAACACTCCCAAGTCAATAATGCAAGAAATGCTAAAGAGACTGCTGTAAAAAGAAGAAAAAGCAAGAAAAAACACAAACACTAAGGAAAAATATGACAACAAACATGAACTTGTCAATAATAACATTAAACGTAAATGGGTTAAATGCACCAATCAAAAGACATAGGGAAGCTGAATTGTTAAGAAAACATGACCCATATATTTGCTGTCTACAAGAGACCCACCTCAGAGCAAAGGGTTCACAAAGACTGAGAGTGAAGGGATGGAAAAACATTTTTCAGGCAAATAGAAATGAGAAAAAAGCTGGGGTGGCGATACTTATATCTGATAAAATAGACCTGAAAGTAAAGGTCTTAACAAAAAATAAGGAAGGCCACTACATAATACTAAAATGAACAATTCATCTTGTAAACATATTGGCACCTAACACAGGAGCACAGAAATACATTTAAAAAAATCCTCCTGGAAGATATCAAGGGAGAGATCGACAATGATACAATCATAGTAGGGGACTTTAATATACCACTGACATCACTGGACAAATCCTCTAGACAAAAAAATCAGCAAAGAAACAGCAATTCTAAATAACTAGATCAGCTGGACGTAAGTGACATCTTCAGAGCATATCACCCCAAAGCCACAGAATACACATTCCTCTCAAGTGCACAAGGGACGTTTTCAAAAATAGACCATAGACTGGGTCACAAGCAAAGTCTCTTCAAATTCAATACTGAAATCATATCAAGCATCTTTTCACAACACAATGGCATAATATTAGAAATAAACTACAATAAAAACAATCCAAAACAATCTAACACTTGGGAGCTGAATAGCATGATATTAAATATTGATTGGATTATCAATGAGATCAAAGAAGAAATTAAAAACATTCTGGAAACTAATGACAATAAAAACACAACAATCCAAACCCTGTGGAACACAATGAAAGCAGTTCTCAGAGGGAAGTTTATAGCTCTACAGGCCTATGTCAAAAAATAAGAAAAAAAATGGTAGTAAATTATCTAATGCTACAATTCAAAAAATTAAAAAGAGAGCTATAAGAAAATCCCAGAGTGAGTAGAAAGAAGGGGATAATGAAGATTAGAGCAGAAATGAATAACATAGAGATAAAAAAAAAAAAAACAATCAATGAAACCAGGAGCTGGTTCTTTGAAAGGATATACAAGATTGATGAACCTCTAGCCAGGCTCACCAAGAAGCAAAGAGACAAAATCAGAAATGACAAAGGGCGAATAACAACAGACCCCACAGAAATACAAAGGATTCTTTAAAAATATTATGAACAACTCTATTCCAACAAACTAGATTAACCTGGAGGACATGGATATATTTCTAGAAAAATGCAACCTTCCAAAACTCAATCGGGAAGATTCTAAAAATCTCCATAGGCCAATAATTATGGAGCAAATTGAAGGGATTATCAAAAAGCTTCCAGCAAACAAAAGCCCAGGGCCAGACGGCTTAACAAGAGAGTTATACCAAACATTCAAAGAAGAACTAAAACCTATCCTCAGACTATTCAAAAAAATTCAAGTGGAAGGAAAACTTCCAAGCTCATTCTATGAAGCCAGCATCACCCTAATACCAAAATCAGATAAAGACAACACAATGAAAGAGAATTACAGGCCAATGTCCCTCATGAACATAGATGCCAAAATCCTCAACAAAATCCTAGCAACTTGGATCCAGAAATACATCAGAAAGATAATACATTATGACCAAGCAGGATTTATACCAGGGTTGCAAGGATAGTACAATATCTGCAAATCAATAAATGTGATACATCACATAAACTAATTGAAGAGAAAAAATCATATAGTCATATCAATTGACACAAAAAAAGCATTTGACAAAATCCAATATCCTTTCTTGATAAATACTCTCAGCAAGATGGGAATAGAAAGATCATACCTCAATACCTTAAAAGCTATATATGATAAACCCACAGCTAACACCATACTCAATGAACAGAAACTAAAACCACTTCATCCCTAAGAACAGGAACAAGACAGAGATGCCCTCTTTCACCACTCCTGTTCGACATAGTACTGGAAGTACTAGCCATTGCTATCAGACAAGAAGAAGAAATAAAAGGCATCCATATTGGAAAGGAAGAAGTAAAATTGTTCTTATTTGCGATGACATGATACTGCACATATAAAATCCTAAATATTCCATCAAAAAATTATTTGACTTAATAAATTAATTCGGAAAGGTAGCAGGATACCTTAGTGTATAGAAATGCCAAGTAATTTATGGCATTTCTATACACCAATAGTGAACTTACAAGAAGAGAGACTAATAAAGCGATCACATTTACCATTGTACCAAAAAAAAAAAAAATTAAGATATCTAGGAATAAACTTAAAGAGGTAAAAGACCTATATGCAAAAAAATACAGGACACTGAAAAAAAGAGATAGAGGAAGATATAAACAGATGGAAGAACATACCGTGTTCATGGATTGGTAGAATCAATATCATCAAAATGTCCATTCTACCCAAAGCAATCTATAGATTCAATACAATCCCCATTAAAATACCAATGGCATATTTCTCAGACCTAGAATGAACTCTCCAAAAATTCATTCATCGGGAATAAAAAACACCCCAAATAGCTGCAGCAATCCTGAGAAAGAAGAACAGAGTAGGTGGGATCTCAATACCAGATATCAAGCTGTATTACACAGCAACTGTTCTCAAAACATCCTGGTACTGGCACAAGAATAGACACATCGATCAATGGAATAGAAGAGAGAACTCAGAAATCGACCCAAACCACTATGCCCAATTAATATTTGACAAAGGAGGCATGAACATATAATGGAGTCAAGACAGTCTCTTCAACAAATGTTGTTGGGAAAATTGGAGAGATACATGCAAGAAAATGAAACTAGACCATCAACTTACACCATACACAAAAAATAAACTCAAAATGAATAAAGGACTTAAACATAAGGTAGAAAACCATAAAAATACTAGAGGAATCCACAGGTAGTAAAATCTCAGACATATGGCAAAGGAACTTCTTCACTGATACTACTCCTAGGGCAATGGAAAATAAAGAGAAAATAAACAAATGGGACCACATCAAAATAAAAAGGTTTTGCACAGCAAAAGAAACTATCAACAAAACAACAAGAAAGCCCACTGTATGGGAGAACATATCTGACAATGTGATCACTGATAAAGGTTTAATCTCCAACATTTACAGGGAACTCATAGAACTCAAAAAAAGGAAGATAAACAATCCAATCAAGAAATGAGCAATGGACCTAAAAGGAAACCTTTCGAAAGAAGACAGAAGGAAGGCCAAGAGACACATGAAAACATGCTCAAAGTCACTAATTGTCCTAGAGATAAAAATCAAAACAATAATGCGGTACCATCTCATACCTGTCAGAATGGCTATCATTAACAAATCAATGAATGACAAATGTTGGAAAGGATGCGGAGAAAAAGGAACTCTGCCTGGTGCACTGCTTATGGTAATGTAGATTGGTGCAGCCATTGTGGAGAACAGAACAGTTTCCTCAAAACAAAAACAAAAACAAAAACAAAAACTAAAAATGGACTCCCATTTGACTCAGTAATATCACTTCTAGGAATATATCCCAAGAAGTTAGAAACATCAATCAGAAAGGACATATGCACTCCTATGTTCATAGCAGTACAATTTACCATAGCTAAGATTTGAAAACAGTCTAAGTGCCCATCAGCAGATGAGTGGATTAAAAAACTGTGGCACATCTACTCAATGGAATACTTCACTGTGCTAAAAAAGAAGGAATTCCTACAATTTGCAACAACATGGGTGGAACTGGAGAGCATTATGCTAAGTGAAATAAGCCCGTCAGAGAAAGATAAGTATCACATGGTCTCACTCGTTTGTGGAATACAGTGGTACCTCGAGATACCAGTACCCTAACATGTGAAATTTTTGAGATACAAGCCGTCGAGCGAGCGATTTTTTTGCTTTGAAATACGAGCAACATTTGAGATAGGAGTAATCACGCGTATCGGCCCGCTGCACACGACCCACCAGTTTACCGAAACTTGAGTGTCTCATAGTTTCCCACACCTCAGTCAGTGTCTTCTTTACCTCGTTGTCGAAGCATCTTTTGTGCATTTACATACTTTATCACATTTCTTTTTATAACCATGGGTCCGAAGAAAGCGAGTGGAAAGGTCAGTGCTCAGAAGAGGATGATGTCTACGGAATTAAAGCGTGAAATCATAGAAAAATATGAGCAAGGTGTTCGAGTGGCTGACTTGGCGAGGCAATAGGGGCGCAGTACTTCAACGATATGCACTGTGCTTAAACAGAAGGAGTCGATAAAGGGTATAATGCCAGCTAAGGGCGTTACAATAATTTCTAAGCTCCGTAGCACTCTCCATGAAAAGATGGAGAATCTACTGATGGTGTGGCTGACGGAGAGGCAGCTCAAAGGAGATACATTAACACAGGAGATCATATGCGAGAAGGTGCGAGTGATTTACGGTGATTTGCTGGAGCAGACCCCGCGTACTTCCACGGACGAAGCATCAAAAGACTCATTTAAAGCCAGTAGAGGCTGGTTTGATAAATGCAGGAAAAGGTCTGGCATTCACTCCATCGTCAGTCATGGTGAGGCAGCAAGTTCGGATGTGAAGGCAGCTGAGGATTACCTCAAACCTTTTTCCGAACTGATAGAAGCCAAAGGATATATCCCCCAGCAAGTCTTCAACAGTGAAGAAGATGCCGAATAGGACTTATATAACGGCAGAGGAGAAGGCGATGCCAGGCCACAAACCCATGAAGGATAGGCTAACTCTCGCACTGTGCGCCAATGTGAGTGGTGACTATAAGATCAAGCCTTTGTTCGTATACCATTTGGAAAACCCCAGAGTCTTTAAGTCACATAAGATTTTAAAAGATAAACTGCAAGTTATATGGAGGGGAAACCCGAAGGCATGGGTCACCAGGCAGTTCTTTGTGGAGTGGGTAAACCTGGTTTTTGGCCCTTCGGTGAAGAAATATCTACAGGAAAACAACGTAACCATGCAAGCCCTCCTTGTCCTAGACAATGCTCCTACTCACCCACCGAACCTCGAAGATGAACTCCTCGAAGAGTTCAAGTTTATAAAGGTTGTCTACCTACATCCCAACACCACTCCTATCCCGCAGCCCATGGATCAGGAGGTGATTTCGAATTTTAAAAAGCTGTACATCAAGCACCTGTTCCGGCGCTGCTTTGAGATGACAAAGAACACAAACCTCACCCTTCGAGAGTTCTGGAAGAACCATTTTAACATCGTGATATGCCTCAGAATTATTGATCAGGCCTGGCTGGGTGTTACAACGAGTAATTAGGATTCAGAGGTTCGGAACCATATGCATGGAAGAAGCTGTGGCCTGAGGCCGTAGCCGAAAGGACCTTCGAAGGATTCGAACCCGAGGTGCTAGTGGAGGAGGAATAGTGTCTCTGGGAAAATCCACGGGCCTGGAGGTAGATGAGAGAGACATGAATGAGCTCCTCGAGGAGCACTTTTGGAACTCACCACGGAGGAGTTACAAGAGTTGCAGTCTCAGCAACATGCGGAGGTTCTCCAAGAAATTGGTTTCGAGGAAGAGCTAGAGGTGGAGGAGATCTCTACAAGTGAGATAAAGGAGATCTTAGGAATGTGGGAGAGGGTGTCACACTTCGTGGAAAAGAAACACCCCGAAAAAGTTGCTACTGGTCGTACATCAGAGCTGGTCAATGAAACTTGCCTCACCCATTTCAGAAACATTCTGAAAGGGAGGAAGAGGCAAACCTCCTTAGACACGTTTTTTTTTAAATTGGCCAAAAATGCAAAGACCAGTAGCAATTAAGTTTGGTGAAGATTAGTTAAGTTACATTCAGTTTAGGGATAAGTGTAGCATTAAGAGTGTAATGAGTAGGTAAATACACTTTATAAAACCAGTTTATTCCTTTACATTCTCTTTTATTATGTTTTTATACAATATTTGTCATTTATAAATACATTTTTCTTATTCAAAAACAAGTAACGAGAACAACTGGGGTGGCATTTTGGGGGTTGGAATGGATTAACGGCATTTCAATTGATTTCAATGGGGAAATTTGCTTTGAGATACGAGCAACTTGATATACGAGCAAGGTTACGGAATGAATTAAACTCGTATCTCGAGGTGCCACTATATAATGAACAGCATAAACTGATGAACAAAAACAGATCCAGAGACAGAGAAACATTGGTCAGACCGTCAAACCTCAGGGAAGGTAGGGGAGGGTGGAGGTAAGGGGGAGAGATCAACCAAAGGACTTGTATATGGGCCTAACCAACAGGCACAGATAACAGGAGAGAGAGGGCATGAGTGGTGCAGGGGGGAGGAATGGGGGAATAAGGATACATATGAAACAACTTAATCAATAACCAAATTAACAAACAAACAAACAAAAAGATTCAGGAGTCCAACCTTCCAACATGCTCACTACCTGGGTCATGGTGACACCTCAGGGATCCCATCTTCCAGGGTAAAGGACTGCCCTGGTTATGGTTACACAGCCATCACAACACAATCAATGCCATTCACTCACACGGCAAACAGCATACAGAACCAGAAGCTTTCTCCAGTCCCCACACAGCTATTATTAGAAATTAATATATTTTTTATTCACTTAAAGTAAGTCATATACTACATGTTTTATTTTAATTATCACAAGGTAATGACCCATGTTTATCTTGAATATAATTCTCAATTAGAACTCCTCCCTGGTATCCCCTTAAAAAAATATAGGGTGACCATTGGTCTCTACTCCAAAGCAAGAAATCCTGTCTTTTTTAAATATATAAGATGGGGCAAAAGGTTTACAGTTGTTCATACAAAAAATAACACCCTAGTCCTATATAATAAAGCGGTAATATGCAAATAGACTGCCACACTCTCACATAAGATGGCTGCCAAAATGACCACAACAAGATGGCCAGCAGGGGAGGGCAGTTGGGGGCAATAGGGCCTGCAGAGGAGGAAGGAATGTTGGAGGAGACCAGGCCTGCAGGAAAGGGCAGTTAGGGGCGACCAACTGGCAGGGGAGGCAGTTAAGAGGCAACCAGGCTGGCAGGGGCGAGCAGTTGGGGGCAATCAGGCTGGCAGGGGAGCAGTGAGACATCAATCAGGCTGGCAGGGGAGCAGTGAGACATCAATCAGGCTGGCAGGGGAGTAGTTAGGGGATAATAAGGATCGGGCCTAAAACCGGCAGTCAAGACATCCCCTGAGGGGTACTAGATTGGAGAGGGTGCAGGCTGGGCTGAGGGATACCCCCTCACCAGTTGCATGAATTTCATGCACCGGGACTCTAGTTAATAAATAATAATACAAGAAAAACTGTTTGGCATACTCACAATGGTAGACCTATTTTTGCCCCAATCTCTAAATGCATTTTAACTTTTGAGTTTCTCAAATATGGAGGCAAGAGAGAATCAGGAAAGGGAGCTGGGCCTCATGATTGACCAGCAGGGACCGTGTGACAGCATTCATAGAGCCACAGAGCTGCACCGCAACACTCAGGGGCTACCTACGGAATCTGTACCACACATGAACTTCAATAAAACCTTGACTAACCATGTATCCAAAACAAAAGTTGGAACACAGAATTCTGTAGGTTCCCTTTTTCCTCCTCTCACTAATCCCCTTGCTCCCAAGAAGTTTTCCTACACATTTCCCTTGTGATTTCACAGTACACTCAATTTTTAGAGTAATACCCATGATGAGATTTCAATATTAAAATATTACTTCAAGCATTACTAAGGCGTTCAAACTGAACTCTTCTCATTGCCTTAGAGCAAGCATGTCAAATTCAAAGGCTAACACGGGGCAAAGAAACAGGTTTATTTCGACAGACATGCTGACTACAAAGGGCTGAAATAAACAAGTTATCATTAACATAAACTAATAGAACACTTTAATAAAACTTCTGGTGCACATCACTGCGTATTATTTTTGGTGTGTGGCTACCTGGCCTGTGAGGTTATAAAATACAAATACTGAATGGTAATGAAGCCTGTCACGGAGCCTCTGCACCATCTTGCTACAGCTGCACCTCTTCTAGCCCAGGCTCTCTGGCATCCCATGAGGCAATTTTTGAGATCTATGGCCAGAAACCATTCCCTCCATGCTGATAAAGAACCAGGCTCTTCTCCCCAGTAATTCACTGACTAAACTATGGGTGGGGAGGGCCCCGGGTCTTTTTTTTTTTTTTTTTAATTGAACATTCCAAAAAGTAAGAGGATGCAAAATTTCTAAAACCCAATTTTTTAATTTATCTTGAAAAATAGATTTGTTAAAGCTGGGTCCTACCCGGAGAAGGAGTGTGCAGACTGGCTTGAGCAGAGGCTGTGGGGCTGGTAGGGCTCTCACACCGCGAAGCCTGGAGGCAGGGCAGATGCCCTGGATCAGAGCGGTTGCCAGGTCTTCACTCTCGCTGGCAGTCAGTCACCAGCAGAGATTTGTGGTTGCAGGTGTGTTTTGTTTTGTTGGTAATTATATATGTTTGGGTCTCATGAGATTTAATGGATTAAAACCTCTATGAGTGGGGCCTATGCATATTTTGTAACCTTCCTTAAATCATTCAGAATAACTGCAACTATGGCCCCATGAGGGATGTCAGGAAGACTCTAGTATGTACCTCCAAACTCATGTTCCCAACAAAAAAATGAAAAGTCCATCCTCCTAAAACTCTCACCCTAGAGCATATTATACTGCGTTAAGGACCACACTGCAGCTAACAGTTGCATCACTTTTATCTCCCAGACACGTGAAACAAGAGGGCCGGGCCATATTATCTTATTGTCCAAACAGGACACAGAGAATGCACAAGGCATGGTAAGAAGTACACCAGAGCAGCAGGTGTACACCAGGGCTGCAAGGGAGAACAGAAGGGATGGCACCCCCCTTCACCATGCTTCAAGAATGTTTGTTTTAAGGAGGAAACAAAAGAAGTCACCCAGATGGTAAGTCACTAATTACCAGCTATTCTCTGGAGCATTACCTCAATTCAATGAGATTCTGCTTCCAGGCATACGTTGATAGTTTGGCTCAAATAAACTCATAAAAATTATTTGCTAGTGTAGGTTTCAGTGGTTTTTCACATTAACAACTTCAAGAGGGTCTGGGAATAAATCCGGAGGTACGAATCCTTCATGGAAAACAACCAAATGGAGGAGACCCAAGACGTCCCAGGAGCGACTTCCTTCCGCAGTATAGGGCCCTCCCCCACCTGCCACTGGGACAGACAAGGTTACCCTCCTAAACAGTACCAGATCGCAGCCCTGAAAGCCACTCAACAACATACACAAGCTTTAAAGTTAAGACAATTGGGGGGGGGGGGGTTGCTGAAAAATCAACCACAAGACCTACGATTATCTACAAAGTGGTTCTGCTGTGAACTAACTCCTACCTCACTCCACCCACACCTACCTGGGGCAGGGTGTCTCCCACTGACCAAGTGGTCGGTAAGTGTAAGAGGTGCCAAGGTTCTGCTCTGTGAGTCCCTGGGTCCCAGGCACCAGAGTTCTGTGGTTACTGCTCTCTACGGAGGTCCTACAACTAGTGAGTGGTGAGGTGGGGTCAGTGCTTCCCCCACCCAACCACCCATGCCCAGCTCTGGCCCTGAGACACTTCACAGGCTGACACACAAACCCATTAACTACCTATCAATTGTTGATCAGATATTGTGTTTACACAAATGGAAGCCACTCAAATTCTGCATAACAACAGCCCACAGCAGCCCAAAACAACTCCTAGAAACTAGCAGAAAGCAGACTGTTGCTCTCCCTAATCATTTTTCTCCAATTCCAGTCCCCATAACAGCCCCCTGCTAGGCTTGGGCCCTCACAGCAGAGGGAAGCTCTTGGCCAGACCTGTCAGAGCTCCCATTCAGGTGCCATGTCCTCAAGAATCTTCCTGGGCCACTGCTGCTGTGTAACTCCACCACTGGGCACATGCCCTGACTAGGAATGGAACCCTCGACCTTTGCTGTATGAGACTATGCTCCAGCCAACCAAGGCACCAGCCAGGGCTCCACCTCTCCATTTTTAAGGAGAGTACTTTATGTACTTTGTGTGCAGATGTCTCGGCATATCTGAGAGCCAGTTTGATAACACAAATAGTATGAAAACCCAGAAATATTTTAAAGGCTTAAGTGAAACAGAATCCAAATCTTTTTAAAGGAATTAAAGAAAACTGGGCTAGTTTTCACTTTATTACAGCAACGCCCCTTCGCAAACAAACTTTTCCTCTTGGCCGGAGCACTCAGAGCAGCAATCTCAAGAGGAAATGCCAGGGAAATGGTGTCATGCAAATCTCCTTAATGGAAAGGAAAATAGATAAGACCTCTTTCTAGGAGAAAAATGCCCACGGAAACCCAAAGAAGCAAGTTTTGTTCAAACAGAGAGAAGTCACCTAATTTAAGGAGCCTTTGCAGCCTAGTAAGAACTAAAACTAAGAATATCTGAAGCAGAGTAGCCACCCTCCCCAAGAGAGCTTCATTTAACACCGAGCAACCGTGTGCCCAGTATGCATTTTCCCAAATCTCAGTGTTGTCTTCCCTTTGTTCAAACCTTATATTTCTCGCAAGAGAATGAGCATCTACTGCGGAGTTATGGGATCAGTCATGGTTATAGTTATCAAGGGAGTACTGAGAGAATTATAGTAAAAAATGAACTTCACTGCCCTTGATCACTGACCTAAGCTGAGCAGAGTAGCATGTCCCTGAAAATGTGCAGTGTATCCTCAAATCTGGTAAATGACAGATATAAGTGAGTGGTTACCACAATCTTGACAATAGGTGCCACGTTTCCAGGACTCTATTCATTACTATAAAAATTATTTTGGGTTTTGTTTTCCATGGAGTGTGTATTACATGACCCATAACTACTACTAAATGTCTGCTTTACTGGGAAAAAATGCTGTCCTGGGTTCAAGTCTTATTTCTACCATTTGCAAAATTTATGTTACTTTTCTATAGATCCAATATTTCTACTTACTATTTATTATTGTACTTATTATTAACCAGGAAGATGTTCTCAAATGTTACAGAAAGAGAGATAAAGACATAGAAACAGATTTATATGTAATATTTTTTTAAAACCTGTACAAAGCATTCTGAGGTGAATAATAGAGAATGAGCTAAAAAATAAGTGAATATATCATTATTTCAAAAAGCATTTGTCAAAGTTATCATTTCAGTGAGTTTCTGATAGTTTTGTAACTGTGTGAAACAATGGCCCAAGGATCTTTATGACCTAAACTCCGCTCACCCCTCCCTCCTGGGACACTCAGATGCTTGTGAAGAGATCTGAGTTGAATGAGCTCTCCACAGGCCTCAGCTCTGCATGGAATACCTGGACAGACAGACAGCCGTGTGGCTCAGCATCTGATCCCAGCACACCACCACGTGACACTGCTGAGTGCGGAGCAGGGAACTCATCTGTAAGTGAAGAGGCCATTCAATAATAAAGCACACCTGTGGTAACCATGACCTGGGCCCAGCAAGTTCCATTCCAGTCCTGTTGCTAACCAGCTCTTTGCCTCTGACTTCCAACAGTTTAACCGTATCATTCACCTGTTGATGCCAGAGCTGGTATCCCAGCTACAACACAGGTCCAGAGTGAACGGGACGGATCCACGTGTTCCCAGAGTCCCCCTGAGCTCCATTAGACCCTTTTTCAAGACTCACACTAAAGTCTGCAGAATGCCCACTGGGCATGCTGATTTCACTGAGACCCTGTGTCTTCAATGACCTCCTGAAACAAAGCTGAGCTACACACAGGTAGAGGTGGGAATCTAATTCTACTTGCAACTTGATTTCTACTCAAAATCATCCCTTTTAGTGAACTTACCTCATCAACACAATGAATTCCTCACTCCATCCGAACCCAAAACAAAACTAAATAAAATCTCCAAGCAAAGCCCAGGAAATTCATGTCATGTCCCCAGAGTAAAAGGAAGCCGAGCCTCCCATCCCCACCCCCCACCAGGTGCAATTCTAGCACTAAAACCAAGAAGGGGCACAGACTTTATGAGGTGAACACTACAGAGCTGCTTGTGACTACCTCAGCCCAGGAGATAAGAAGAAAAGCCAAGAATTGCCACTTCAGGCACGTGCTTGTGGCTCAGAGCCCCAAAGTGTTCTTAAGGGCAAATACTTTTCCTTCCAACACAAATGGTGGGCTGTATTTTAATACCGACTTCCTATTGGAAGAAAAGGCCCCAGTTAAAAGCTGCAATCACATCCTCAGAGATGAATGATGCAGCTCAGATGTATACTCTCTGCTTTAGGTATACAATTAAGTGTTAGAGGTCCTTTCATAGCATTCTCAAACACATTTAAAGAATCCCACTCAAAGCAATGCAAACTGATCTACAAAGTCTGAAGAACATGCATCTGGGAAATGCACACACAGACATCCTGTGCTGGAGTGACAAGCTTTGCTAATATACAACTTGGATAAAGTGGCCAGAAACTAACCCAGACCTGTAACATCAGAACCTCGCGCTCGGAAGAAAGCCTCCCTTGCAATGCACAGGAGTATGGTGAAGGCTATACAGACGGCCATGCACTCACTAAGCCGCCAAGTGAAGAAGCTGGCAGGGCACACCAGCGTGCATGTTCAGTCTGCGGCTATCGGCGGAGGTAGAGGGCCGACTGCACTTATGCACAGATTTTCGGCTGCACAAGGTCAGGCCCCTAACCCTACGTGGTTCAAGGGTTATTACAGCTAAGTACTTGTCTGTACAAACTGCCTTGTCCTGCCTGGCTCGGCTCTCGACTTCAAGGATAGCAAGCCACTCGGAAGTCCTCTGATGGCTGCCAGTGTTCTCCACTGAACAGCCAACTTTGCTCAGTGAGCAAATGTAAGAGGCAGAAGAGACGGAAGCTGGGGAAGAAGGGATTAATGAAAAAAAACTGGTCAGAAGAAGAGACAGCAGGCCCAAAATCTTACTCTGTGCAGATACCGAGGTGATAAATTGTCACTTTGTGCAGTTTCTGTTCCTACAGCAATGGTCTAGGGCACTAGGAGTGAAGCTCTCCTTGGAGAAGAGTCTCACTGGGGGGGGTCAGGATCATTGCAGAGACAGGCAGCCCTTCCTGTGGCTGGCTAAGCAGTCATTTTCCCCACACTGTCTTGTTAATTCATCTGCACACATAAAGGGCCTTGACTAGGAGGCCCACAAGAAAACCTTAAAGAATTTTAGCCCTGTCCAACAGATGTGGCTCAGTGGTTGAGCAAAGGCCTATGAGCCAGGAGATCATGGTTCAATTCCTGATCGGGGCACATGCCCAGGTTGTGGGCTTGATCCTCAGTGGAGGGTGTGCAGGAGGCAGTCGATCAATGATTCTCTCTCATCATTGATGTTTCTCTCTCTCTCTCCCTCTCCCTTCCTCTCTGAAATCAATAAAAGCATATTTTTTAAAAAGAATTTTGGCTTAGAAAGGAGAACTTTTCACTTTATTTTTAAAAAGTAAGACATCAAATTAAATGTTTAAAAGGCATCTGACAAATCTTGTCACTCTTACTCATTAGTGATTCCCAAAATCTAGCAAATAAGGCCAATTCCTCACTGAGTTTTCTTAGCTCCTCATCCAAATTTGAGAAGGCGGTTAAGCTTAGCAAGAAAGTCAAATCGTAGCTCTACCACGAACTAACTGTATACAATCTCAGGCAAACTGCAAAAACATCTCTAACCCTCTGGTTTAATGTCTATAAAACTGAAAATAATCACAGTGCTTGCCTAGTGACAATAATTTGAAGAACTAAATGAAACAGTGTGTGCACAAGTGCCCACGCAATTATTATTCTCTTATAATTTTGTTAAAATATGTTTTATTGATTTTAGAGAGAGAAGAAGGGAGAGGGGCAGAAAGATAGAAATATCAATGAGAAACAATGATCAGCTGTCTCCTATGAGAGAGAAACATTGATCAGCTTCTATTGGGGATCAATCTGCAACCCGGGCATGTACCCTGACCAGGAATCCAACCATTACCTCCTGGTTCATATGTCAATGATCAACCACACTGAGCCTCACCTACTGGGATGCTGGCTACTGTTATCCCCATCATGCACTCTGCAGCAAACAAAGAACTGGCACTGTTCTGTCCTGAAGTGTGTGGCTTCCTGCAGCTGGAATCTGGCACCAGCAGAACGAGGGCTGCGTCTCCTGAGACTGACATGATTTCCTACGTGAATGTGGAATAGTGGCTGGCAGTAACCACAACCTGGACATGGCCAGTAAAACACTAGGCGTGGTTTTAGTGGGACAAGCTTGAATTCTGACTCAGCACCTTCAAAAGCTCTATGACTACAGTCAGGTAACTAACTATATTTAGCTCAGCCTCATTTTCTCTGTGGTGAAATGGGAATGTCACGCTGGTCCTTGCACACCAGCTCAGTGTGCCTTCCTCTCCTTTCCTCTTCCTTCCTCCTGTAACTTTCTAATGCTAAATACTTGCTGATACAAGGCGTGAGCTTGTCAACTTGATAACCAGAAAATGGCATGTTTAATGAAAAAATGTAGGTTGATAAAGGAAGTGGCTTCTCTCCTGAATCAAGAATGAACCAAAGGGCAGTTGGATAATGAAATAATGCCACCTTTCAGATAAGAATTGAATCTGAGAAACGGTGCAATAAAAGACAAGTTGCTGCACGGTGGACACATCCTAAGAAATGCAAACCTGAGTGGTGGTGTCATTCCTACGCTAGTTTATTTTCATTGACTTTCAAGTAATCTTCAATTCAGGCCAGGTTTCCAATACCATAGTGTGATTTCATTTATCCTTCAGCATGTCATAAAAATTTCAATTTCACTATAAAATTAATTTCTATCTAATTTATAACCCCTGAAGGAAGGGAGGTTCGAAAGAAAAACATAACAAAGGACAAATAAGGAACTGAACACCATGAAGTTCAGAAAGTGCCATCTTCCAGGGAACACCCACGTCACACCCTTCGGAGGAGGCCAGAGCTGAGGGAGGTGAGCAGGTCCCAGACTGACTATGAGAGCGGCGGATAGGAACACGCCGGTGGGCCCTTCCCCTGCACTGGCTCCTCTGAGACCTAATGAAGCCAGATGCAGGGTGAGCAGAAGGCAGCCATGTGGTAAGTGAATGTGGCATAGTCCAGGCCAGAGTCAGGGCTCACATCTGAGGATATCAAAGGTTCAAGTGACTTGGTGAATAAGGAACCATTTAAAAGGTATTTTTGAATCCACTATAAATGTGCCCTCCTCCACCACTCCTTTCCTCTATACACCCTCATTGCCCAAATTTTACTCAATTCCCTCTAACCTATTTTGGGAAAACTAGGTAAGAAAGAACATTAAAAAAAAAAGACGCTGGGAAAAAAGATGACTTGCCTATTCTATTAACCATTTCCCCTCATTCTACATACAAAGAGGCTCATAAAAAAAGAAAAGAATGTACTTGGAGAAATGCCCATTACACAAGTCCCCAGCTGAAGGCTGGTGCTCACTCAGAGGACAAGAGTCAGAAGAACTCATGCTATGGGTGATGTCCTGATCACAGGCCACTCAAGTCTGCAAACAGTAACTTTCCACAACCCCACCAAACCCTAGGCTACTCCTCAGCATATACTGTGAACCTGTGCTATAAAGACAAACATGATTTACACGTGAACACAGCCCAGAGCCCACAGCCTCAGGGTGCTGTGTGCTCTGTGCGGCAAGGCAACTGCTGGACCCCGGGATGGATGCCTAGTCACACATACCATGCTGCTCACTGAGCTCCCCCATCCCTGGCCATACTTATTGGACAAAGGCTAAATATTTGCACCTTCACTGTATCCAATGGAGAAACAGACGTAAGCGGTCATCACTGACTGGGATCCTACAATGGGAGCCTGGCCTGCACTGTCCAGACAGGCTCCTTGGCTGGGGGGCCTCTCAGGCCATCCACATAGCCCACCATCCACCTCCTTCCCCATAGGTAACTGTCCGAAGTCTTCAGGCAAGAAAACCCTCTTACTGATGTGAATTTCTAGCCTGTAGATGGTAAACTTTTCATTCCAAAGCAAATGTCAACACAAGTACCTCCACTTTTCTGACAATTCTCTTCGGCTAAAATTATTCTGAAAGCAATGACCATTTTCCCCAGGCTGTGTGTACATCAGGCCTCAAGTCAAACAAAAAATAACATCTACAAAAAAATGTCCATGGGCTAAAAGCTAACTGTCCCTGCCACTCAGGAAAAGAGGACCCTTTGCAAGTGACCTGGACAGAAGCAGCAGATGAACGAGGGCTGGCCAAGCAGGAGAACTGCAGCAACTCCTGCATTAGGACAGGAGCTTACATAGAAGCTTCTGGTGTGTGCCAAACCTGGGCAGCCAGCCAGGACAGCACACGCATGGTCAGGGACACTGATGGCCATCAAGCTTCCAGACTACTCCAAGGCAGTTAGTTTCGTCTGCAGCTGCTGGTGGGGCCCTACGTCAGACAACTTCCCTGTCTCTAAACAGCTGTCTTGGTTTCAGTTTAGCATCTCCTAACAGTCCCTCAACTTGCATGTCCCACAGTCACAGACCTAGGAGTTGCCTGTTCTGTACCCACTTTCTGCCACACTACCGGCACCGCTGGTTTCCTCACCCTCAGTAGGTACCCAGTAACTACTACCTGTTCAGTGACTGAAGGGGCCTGAGGAACCAACCCCCACCCTGCAGAGGAGACATGGTGCTGCAGGTGGTCGGCTGTCTGTTTCCACGGTCACCACACTGCAACTAGGAAGCGGCGCTGGGAAGCTCACAAGAATCGCTATTATTTGAGTAGTCTGCCTCTTGGTTTACAAAAATGAAAAGGGAAGGGAAAGAGCATTTCTACAAAAGTCAGTACCCTTTACAATATACTCTACTGAAAGTTTAACCAATTTCTGAGGTCTGTTTTCTTCTTTCCTTTCTCAGGTGACTTCCTGCTTCTTAAACTGATTAGAATGTGTGAGTGTGTATACTTGTGGAACACCTGAATTCAGAGCACATGCCCTGGTTGCAGGCTCAATCCCTAGTGTGGGGCGTGCAAGAGGCAGCTAATCAATGATACTCATTCATCGCTGATGTTTCTATCTCTCTTTCCCTCTTCCTTCCTCTCTGAAGTCACTAAAAATATATTTAAAATAAGAGAAAGGGCTATGGGTTCAGAGCAGAAGAGATTATCTGCATCCGTCCCCTTTGTGAGGGTATATGACCTGTTTGCATTCCTTATTTCTAAACGCTGACTCATATATTCCAAGTTCAGAGTCAAAAAATGGTAAATAGAAATTACACCAGACGTATGAAACTCTTCAATAAGTTTATCTGATAGTCACTTGCTGGTTTCAATCCCAAAGTAAAACAGTGGGAACGTTTTGGTTGTTATGCTTGATTGTTTTTAAATGGCAAATGCCCAGGCAAGTTTCCAGAAGTTCTTCAAGGTGTGCAAATGAAACTCTATTTCAGGAGCCTCCCTGCTTTGAACAGCTTCACTCACTACAGTCTAGAGCAGTGGTTGCCAACCTTTCAGACCTCATAGACCACCAGTGGTCCACTGGTTGGCTATCACTGCGCCAGACTCTTCTTCAAAAGTGAAAAAGTACGGTTTATTATTCACATACAGTACCCACCAACTTTCTCTGGAAAACCCCCTAAATTACTCAGATGCTCTGTTTTACAACAGGTTGTAACTACACGATCTGAAAACACACATGCTAAATACACACTAAAGAGACATTCAGAGTCCTGGGCTTCTCCAAAGAAAACTTCTCTGCCTTCAGCTCTGACAGTGCGCAGGCTCAGGTTCAGGCTCCACAGCTTTCCCAGCATGGCCTTCAGGCAAGCAGCTCCCCTCTGATCACTTCAGCATTCAAAGGCTATTGCAAAGAGAATCCAAGATGGCGGCATAGGTAAACACCTACACTGCTGCCTCGCACAACAATTTCAAAACTACAACTAAAAGACAGAACAGACATCATCCAAAACCACAGGAAAGCTGGCTGAGTGGAAATTCTACAACTGGAAGGAAAGAGAGGGGCTCACAGAGACCCAGAGGAACTGCAAAAAGTGGAGGTAGGGAGACGCGCCCTGAGAGAGCGGGTGCCCGAGTATCTGGCTGGCTTTCTTTGGCGGGAGGGAAACGGAGACTCCCAACGGCATTGAACCCCTTATCTTACAACACTAAACCCCAGATCCAGCCGAAACTCATACGGGGGGAGTTTGGACTGTGAAAAGGGAGAGGTGCACGGAAATTTAGAGGAGTCGCAAAACATCAGAGGTCTAGGGGCACGCATGGCACTGTGCAGAGGACAGATTGCTGACTGTGCCACTGGCTTTCGCAAGTGGGCGGGAGACAGACCCTCCCAACTGTGCCACTTCTGACTCCACTAGGCCCCTGTTTCGGGCGACACCCTGGAGACCTAGGCTCGTGTGGTCCTGGTGCACAGGGGAGCTGGAAAGGCAGCGGTCTGGAGGCACTGCAGTCGCGTGCACACAAGGACCGGTCCAGCGATTACCCAATCACATGAGACTCAGGGGCCGTGGAGGGCAGGGCCAACTGAAAGGCAAGGCGGTCCCTTAGGCCCTGAGACTCCACCCATCCCAAGCTCAACGGAGGCTTCTTCGATTTTGCAAGTCTGGTATCATAAGGCTGAATTCAACACAAAAGTATCCCCGGCATAGTGAAAATGCCGAGACAAGGAAAGGGATCACAAACAAAAGAAATGGAGGGGAAAAAACGACTGGACGGAGAGTTCAAAACCACACTTACAAGGTTTTTCAAGAATATGCTAGAAAAGATGGATAAATTTATCAAATCCCAAGAGGAGATGCAAAAGGACCAACTAGAGATGCAAAAGATCCAACTAGAGATGATGGATAAATTTAGTGAGTCCCAAGAAGAGATGAAAAAGGATCAACTAGAGACACTGACTGAAATAAAAAATATTATACAGAGTCCTAACAGCAGACTAGAAAAAGGCAAGAATCAAGTCAAAAATTTGAAATATAAAGACGCAGAAAACACTCAACTGGAAAAGCAAGAAGACAAAAGAATCCAAAAATGTGAAGATAATGTAAGGAGCCTCTAGGACAGCTTCAAGCGTACCAACATCAGAAATGTGGGGGTGCCAGAAGAAGAGAGAGAGCAAGATACTGAAAATCTATTTAAAGAAATAATGACTGAAAACTTCCCACATCTGGTGAAAGAAATAGACTTACAAGTCCAGGAAGCATACAGAACCCCATATAAAAGGAATCCCAAGAGGAACACACCAAAACATATCATAATTAAAATACCAAGAGCAAAAGACAAAGAGAGAATATTAAAAGCAGCAAGAGAAAAACAGTTCATTACCTACAAGGGAGCACCCATACGACTGTCAGCTGATTTCTCAACAGAAACGATGCAGGCCAGACTGGAGTGCCAAGAAATACTAAACGTGATGAATAGCAAGAATCTACAACCAAGAATAATCTATCCAGCAAAGCTATCATTCAGAATTGAAGGGCAGATAAAGAGCTTCACAAAGAAGAAAAAGCTAAAGGAGTTCATCAACTCCAAACCAGTATTATATGAAATGCTGAAAGGTACTCTTTTAGAAGAGGAAGAAGAAAAAGGTAAAAGCCAAAAAATTATGAACAACAAATACCTATCTATCAACAAGTGAATCTAAAAATTAAGTGAATTAAAAATTTGATCAACAGAATAAACTGGTGAATGTAATAGAATCAGGAGCACAGAAAGGGAGTGGACTGATAATTCTCAGGGGGAAAGGGGTGAGGGGTGTACAGGGAGAGACTGGACAAAAATCATACTCCTATGGATGAGATCCATGGCAGGGAGGTAAGGGCAGAGGGAAGGGTGGGAGATGGGTGGAGGGGTGCTATGGAGGGGAAAAAAGAGAAACAAATGTAATAATCTGAATAATAAAGGTTTAATTTAAAAAAAAAAAAAAGGCTACTGCGCATAAGATTAAAAATGGCAGCAGATGTTGCATGGACAAGCTCCCAGGACCAGACTGGAATCACAACTAAAATACAGAAAAACTTCATGAATGATCAACATAAGACTCACTGGAGAGAATCCTGATACCCGAGATCAGGAAGTGAAGGCCTAATTGAGTCTGATATTTCAGTTGTTGTGTGTTGCCATTGAGAACTCTGGGATCTAAGCTGCAAGCTGGGCCCCCAGTAGAGAGCACCAGAACTGAGACGGGTACCCACAGAACTCCTGGCTGTGAAAAGCTGCAGGGTTGCTGTCTGCTAGGGAGAGATGGTTGGAAATTCAGGCATCCTCTTAAAGGGCTAGTGCACACAACTCTCTATGCAGCTACTCACTTGGGGCTCCAACATAGGGAAGGGCAAAGTGGACAGAAGCTGTGGGAGTAGAAACCAGGATTGGGGGCTCTGTGCTGAGTCCCTCCATCACACTACACAGATCATCATTTTCACACAGACATTTGCTATACAGGCAACCTTGCCTGGGCAAGACAGATGACCTACCCTACTGGAAAACACCTTGCCCCATGTATGAAGTTGCTCAGCCCATTAAGAGAATGAAAATAACAATTAACCTCCAGGCAGAAGAAACTGTCCCATCCTGTTGAAAAAATCTCTTGTCATACCTGTGGAGGATTGACTGAGGGCAATTCAAGACAAAATCCTACAGTCTATAGACAGAGGCTCTCTGAAGACTTTGCCTGATCTAGTTAGTCAAAAACAACATTTGACAGTGTCCTGCAATAGAGATTGAGAGGTATAGCAGAACTACCTAATATATAGTTACAAACCCAAACAAGCAACTAAAATGCAGAGACAAAGAAACAACCCCCAAATGAAAGAAGAGAATTCTCCAGAAGAGATAAATCAGAGATAAGAAATTTATCTGATATAGATTCAGAATAATCATGGTGAAGATGCTCAACAGCATAAGAAAAAATATAGTAACTATTAAACAGAAATAAAGAATGACAAAGCACAAATAAAGAACACACTGAAAGGAATACACAGCAGATTATGGGGAAGCTGAGGATCGAATTAGTGAATTAGAACACAGGGTTGGAAAAAAATCACTCAACCAGAGAACCAAAAAGAAAAAACAACTAAAAAACAGAGAACAGCTTAAGGGAGCTGTGGGACTATACGAAATGTAACAATATTCAAACAGCAGGTGTACCAGAAGAGATAGAAAGGGAGGAAGGCATAGAGACGGTGTTGGGAGAAATAATGGCAGAAAACTTCCCTAACCTGGTAACGGAGAAAGTCAACAAGTTCAGGAGGCACAGAGAACCCCAAGCAAGAAGAACCCAAACAGGCCCATGCCCAGAAACATCATAATCAAAATGCAAAATTTAAAGACAAAGAGACTGTTAAAGGCAGCAAGAGAAATGCAAACTGTTGCCTACAAAGGAGCTCCCATAAAGTTGACACCTGATTTTTCATCAGAAATTCTATACGCCAGAGGGGAGTGTCATGATGTACTCAAGGTAATGGACAGCAATGATGTGAAACCAAGATTATTCTAACCATCAAAGCTATCATTCAAAATAGACAGTAAAATAAAAAGCTTCCAGACCAAAAAAAAAAAGGCTAAAGGAGTTTGTCACAACCAAGCCAGCATTACAAGATATGCTAAAAGGACTACTGTAATGAAAGAAGAAAAGAGAAAAACATAGGTATATAGACTTAAAATGGCAATAAATAAGTACCTATCAATCATAACCTTAAATGTAAATGGATTAAATGCTTCAGTCAAGAAGGCATATGTTAGCTGAATGGATACAAAAACATGATCCAACTATACGCTGTCTACAAGAGACTCACCTCAGAATAAAAGACTCACACAAGATGAGAATGAAGGGATGGAAAAAAATTTTATATGCAAATGGAAAAGAAAAAGAAAAAAGCTAGGGTAGCATATTTGACAAAATGGATTTCAAAATATAGGCCATCATAAGAGACAACAAAGGTCACTACATAATACTAAAGGGATCAATCCAACAAGAGGACATAAGCCTGGTAAACATAGTGCATCCAAAATAGGATCACCTAAATAAATATAACTATAAATATAAATATACATATAAATATACCTTCTAGAAGTCTTTAAGGGAGAAATCAACAACAATAGAGTCTTAGTGGGGACTTTTAACACCGTGCGAACCTCACTGGATAGATCTTCCAGGAAAAAAAAAAAATTGACAAGAAAACAGTGACTCTAAATGACACACTGGATCAGACGAATTTAATTGACATTTATGGGGCATTTCACCCCAATATACATTCTTCAGAATACACATTCTTCTCAAGTGCACATGGGTCATTCACAGAGATAGACCACATGTTAAAACACAAAATAAGTCTCTACAAAGTTCAAGAAGATTGAAATCCTATCAAACATTTTTTCAGATCACAGAATTAAATTAGAAGTCAACTACAGTAAAAATACCCCAAAATATTCAAACACATAGAGACTAAATAGCATGTTAT
>PVJN01001715.1:73317-133364 GCA_004026805.1 Lasiurus borealis
AAAAAAAAAAAAAAAAAAAAAAAAAAGGACCTAAATAAATACAATTAGAAACAAAAGTGAAGAGGTAACTGATAGATCCTCTCTTCCCCCAACTGGTGGGCAGAGTATGACGTAACCTGCATCTGTGGCCTCCCCGAGACATTGAACTACCAAACACTGCGTGCTGAGTCCCCTGGGCCCCAACCTTTTCCATTCCTACCCTCAAAAGGTGTATTCACCTCTGCATGTGCTGCTGTTCTCCCCTGCGAGACAGCCCAGCTGGGTCCTCCTCCTCCTCCTCTAATCCTGGTTTTTCTACCCTCTTTCGTAATGAATCTCGCTCATTAGTACAGAATAAACTTCTCTTTTAGCTTGTCTTGGTCCCCAACTCCGTTTCCTGACCCTCGAATCTTACAGTAACCACCAACCCACAGAAAAACAAACGTTTGTAAGAAAATACTATGAACAACTAACTACCTGCCAACAAGCTGGACAATGTGGTTGAAATGGACTAATTCCTAGAAAAATACAATCTCCCCAAAACTGAACCAGGAAGAATAAGCAAGTCTGATTAGGACAACAACTGAGAAAATAGAAGCAGTAATCAAAAAGCTCCAAACAAACAAAAGCCCGGGTCCGGATGGCTTTACAGGGGAGTTTTACCAAACATTCAAGGAAGAGCTAACAACACCTGTACCCCTCAAACTATTCCAAAAAGTCCAAGAGGAAGGAACACTTCCAACCTCTTTTTTATGAAGCAAGCATTATCCTAATTCCAAAACCAGATAAACACACTACAAAGAAAGATAATTGCAAGCCAAGATTACTGACAAACATACCTGGGATGGTTTTGTCTGTTAATTAGTTTGTTCACTGCCTCAGAAAACTTTCCTAACCCCTTATCGAAGTTAGGAGGAATAAAACATTCCTTGGAAGAAAAGCTGGCTGGATAAGGCTATTGGAACATGCATCCAATCTTGTGTCCTACCTGTGCTGTTTTAATTTGTGGCCACTTGCAGTACAGACCCTCTCTACATAAAGCATCCAATCTTTAAAGAGAAGGTAGAAGTATCTGTTCCCTTACTTACTACACCATGAAATGTCTGCCCCCGCTACAGACCAGACTCATCGCTCTGCGCTACCCAAACTTGTTGGGAATGCACACCAACTTTTACTATGAAAGAACATATGCACAACAGTAGCTCAGTACAAGCCTTAAGACTTCTCTCTTGCTTTTCTTTGGGAACTCATCAACACCGCCAGCCAGCAGGCCTTGGAGCTACCCTGCGACCCAACAGCCACTCCAACCAGAGTGCTGCTGCAACAGCTGCAGACCCGCGGACCCAGGGACCTCCACCTCCAAAGCAGTGAATGCAACCTCCCCCTCCACGGCGACATCAGTGCTGTTGCAGCCCACCCTGTTTGCTGCCTTGTGGAACGCCCTGCTCACCACATTTGCAGCACAACCTGGTCGCCCATTCTGTGGTTTGCCCTCAGCACCAGTTTACGGAGCACCCTGGAGACACGTTTGCTGCACACCCTTCGCCAGTTTACAGAACGCCCTAGGCAGCAGTGCGTTTACGGCACTCCCAGGTCTGCATGTTTACAGTGGGCCCTACTGAGTTTACAGCCCAACCACATCAGTGTGTATAAAGTCCACCCTCAGAAACGTGTTTATGGCGGTCCACTCCCTAGGCAGTGCGTGGAAGCAACTGGGAGCCCCCGTGGGTGTGATTTTATAATTCTGGGCACCACAGTCACACCTCTCCAGAGTGTAGGACCCCTGAACATCACCCTGACAGACAGGTCCTTGGTGCCACTGTGTGTCCATGCTGGGCACGTATGATCTCAATTAAGGGTGCAAAAGAGCAAAAATAGGGACACTCCCCTCCACGGCTGCTGACTTCTAGACACCACAGTAGTACTGCTCAAGCACGCAGATCTAAATCAAGAGAACCCAAATAGCTCAAGTAGGAAACTACAATAGATTAACAAACACAGGAGAAGTAAGAGAATACACAAATAGCACCATTTCGAAAAAAAACAAAACAAAAAAAAACTGGGTAGTAAAGCAGTTGGATCTACAATTAAAACATTACATGAAAACATGGAAAGACAAAAAAGCGACCCCCAAAGGAAAAAAAAAGAGGAATAACCAGAAAGGGAGTTAAATGAAATTGAAGCCAGCAGCCTATCAGAGAAAGAATTCAGAGTTATGGTTTTAAGGTTGTTTAAACAGATAGAAGACAAATAGACACAACTCAATGACAAATACACACAACTCAATGAGAACTATAAGGAACTGAATGAGAATGTCACCAACAAGAAAAGAAACCAAGAGGAGATAAAGAACGACATAGCTGCAATAAGGAACACAATGGAAGGCCTAAACAGTAGACTACAAGAGGCTGAGGACTGCATCAGCGAATTAGAAGACAAGGTAGGAAAAAACACACAAACACAGCAGCAACTGGAAAAAAGACTTAAAAAACAAAAAGAGAGCTTTGGGACAACACAAAACAAAATAACATTCGCTTAATAGGGATTGCAGAAGGAAAGGAAGAGAAGCAAGGAATAGAAAACTTATTTGAAGAAATAACTTACATGATATTGGCAAAAAACAAAACTAGGCAAGTCCAAGAAGTACACAGAGTCCCAAACAAGCTGAACCCCAAAAGACCGACACCACGACACATCCTAATTAAACTGGCAAACACTAATGACAAAGTAAGAATCTTAAAAGGCTGCCAGAGAGACAGAAAGTTACCGACAAGGGATCTCCTATTAGAATATCAACTGATTTCTCAACAGAAACACACCAGGCTTCAAGGGAATGGAATTAAATATATAAAGTGATGCAAAGCAAGGGTCTGAACCCAAGAATACTATACCCAGCAAGGCTATCGTTTAAAATTGAAGGTGGAATCAAGAGCTTCAAAGACAAAAAAGGGCTAAGAGAATTTAACACTCCCAAGTCAACAATGCAAGAAGGAAGGATATAATAAAGATCAGAGCAGAAATGAAAGACATAGAGAACAACAACAAAAAAAAAATACAAAAGATCAACAAAACCAATAGCTGGTTCTTTGAAAGAATAAACAAGAATGATGAACCTCTAGCCGGGCTCACTGAGAAGCAAAGACAGAGGACCAAATAAACAAAATCAGAAATGAGAGAGGGGAAATAACCACAGACCTCACAGAAATACAAAGGATTGTTAAAAAATATTATGAACAACCCTGTTGTAACAAATTACACAACCTAGAGGAAATGGACACATACCTAGAAAAACACAACCTTCCAAAACTCACACAGGAAAATTCTAAAAATCTAAATACACTGATAACTATGGGAGAAATTGAAGCAGTCATCAAAAAGCTTCTAGCAAACAAAATCCCAGAGCAGACGGAGGAATTTTATCAAACATTCATGAAAGAACTAAAACCCATCCTCCTCAGACTATTCCAGAAAATTCAAGAGGAAGGAACACTTCCAAACTCCTATGAAGTCAGCAACACCCTAATACCAAAACCAGATAAAGATAACACAATGAAAGAGAATACAGATCAATATCCCTCATGAACCTAGGTGTCAAAATCCTCAACAAAATTCTAGCAAATTGAATCCAGCAGTACATCAGAAAGATCGTACACCATGACCAAGTAGGATTTATTCCAGGGATGCAAGGATGATACAATATTCACAAATCAATAAATGTGATACATCACATAAACAAATTGAGAGATAAAACTCACATAGTCATATCAATTAATGCAGAAAAAGCATTTGACAAAATCCAATACCCTTTCTTGATAAAATCTCTCAGCAAGGTGGGAATAGAAGGATCATATCTCAACATAATAAAAGCCGTATATGACAAACTCACAGCCAACATCATACTCAATGGGCAAAAACTAAATCCATTTCCCCTAAAAACAGGAACAAGACAGGGATGCCCACTCTCACCACTCCTATTCAACATAGTGCTGGAAGTACTAGCCATTGCAATCAGACAATAAAAAGAAATAAAAGGTATCCAAATAGGAAAAGAAGTAAAACTTTCCTTATTTGCAGATGACATGATACTGTACATAGAAAACCCTAAAGACTCCATAAAAAAATTATTAGACATGATAAATAAAGTCAGTAATGTAGCAGGATACAGAATTAACACCAAGAAATCTATAGCAGTTCTATATACCAATAATGAACCTACAGAGAGACTAATAAAGCAATCCCATTTACCATTGTACTAAAAAAATTAAGATACCTAGGAATAAACTTAACTTAGGAGGTAAAAGACATATACGCAAAAAATTACGACACTGAAAAAAGCGAGAGAAGAAGACATAAACAGATGGAAGAACATAGCATGTTCATGGATTGGGAGAATCAATATCATTCAAAGTATTCATTCTACCCAAAGCAATCTATAAATTCAATGCTATCCCCATAAAAATACCAAAGGCATACTTCACAGACCTAGAACGAACTTTCCAAAAATTCATCTGGAATAAAAAGAGACCCTGAATAACTGCAACAATCCTGAGAAAGAAGAACAAGGTAGGTGGGATCTCAATATCAGATTTCAAGCTGTATTACAAAGCCACTGTTCTCAAAACTGCCTGGTACTGGCATAAAAACAGACACATAGATCAATAGAATAGGACAGAGAATTGAGAAATCAACCCAAACTACTATACCCAATTAATATTTGAAAAAAGGAGGCACAAACATACAATGGAGTCAAGACAGTCTCTTCAACAAATGTTCTTGGGAAAATTGGACAGATACATGCCAAAAAATGAAACTAAATCACCAACTTAAACTATACACAAAAATAAACTCAAAATGGATAAAGGACTTAAACATAATACAGGAAACCATAAAAATATTAGAGGAATCCACAGGCAGCAAAATCTCCGACACATGCCAAAGAAACTTCATCGATTCAGCTCCTAGGGCATGGACTACTTCAAAATAAAAAGCTTTTGCACAGCAAAGGAAACCATCAACAAGAAAGCCCGCTGCATGGGAGAACATATTTGCCAATGATATCAACGATAAGGGTTTAATCTCCAACATTTACAGAGAACTCATACAACTTCACAAAAAGAAGATAAACAACCCAATCAATAAATGGGCACTTCTCGAAAGAAGAGACAGAAGGAAGGCCAAGAGACATATGAAAACCTGCTCAAAGTCACTAATCATCAGAGAGATGCAAATCAAAACAACAATGCGGTACCATCTCACACCTGTCACCAACGACAAGTGCTGGTGAGGATGCGGAGAAAAAGGAACCCAGGTGGGAATGCAGACTGTGCAGCCACTGTGGAGAACAGTATGGAGTTTCCTCAAAAAACTAAAAGTGGAACTCCCATTTGACCCAGTGATCCCACTTCTAGGAAAATATCCCAAGAAACTAGAAACTCCAATCAGAAAGGATATATGTCCCCCTATGTTCATAGCAGCACAATTCACCATAGCTAAGATTTGGAAACAGCCTAAATGCCTATAAGCAGATGAATGGATTAAAAGCTATGGTACATCTACACAATGGAATACTACCCTGTGGTAAAAACGAAGGAGTTCCTACCACTTGCAACAACATGGATGGAGATGGAAAGCATTATGCTTAGTGAAATAAGCCAGGCAGAGAAAGATAAATATCACATGAATTCACTCATCTGTGGAATATAATGAATGACACAGACTAATGATCAAGATCAGATCCAGAGAATGAGAAACGTCAATCAAAACATCAAACCTCGGGGAAGGTGGGGGTTGGTGGGAGTAAAGGGGAGAGATCAACAGAGGGACTTTAGTACATGCGTATGAGCATAATCACTGGACTCAGACAAAGGAGGGGGGGGGCATGAAAGGGAGCGGGAGGGGGGTAGGTAATGTAAAAAAAGTTTTTTTAATTATTATAATAAAACATTAAATCTAATGCATACAGTGGTAACCATAACCTTAAGAGAAATGGTTTCATGTAACAAAGATTTTTAAATGAAATTCTGTAGCATGCAAATCATTTTGGAAGGAAATAAAGAGAAGTTACCTTCAAATGTCATAAGGATTGTAATTGAAACTCAATATATTTGGCTTCTTGAGGTAAGGTAAGTAATCTGTTTTTTTTGCCTCCCTGAAAAAGTTTATATAAAGTTATAAAAAGAAATTGACAGCCAGTTTAAAATTGAATTGCCATGGCCTAGAGTAAAGAATATCCTTACATGACATTATTCTGCAATGTCATTTAATTTTTGATATTTCACAATAGCATATTGTACAATTATACCCCCAAAAATTACAAACTAATTCTTTGAATGTTTAGCAGCAATTTAAAAAAAAAGGACATGAAAGGATTTAATCCCTTTCAGAAAAAAGTAAGGCACTGGGAAGGCACTTGAGCATTCTATACTGGCCCCTCTTACCTCTTTTGCCAAGAGGGACCCTCTTCTCACAACCCAATGTCCCTCAGCTGTAGCCTGAGCTCTCTATTCACACTGAGGTTGAAGCCTCGAGGTGGCTGGTATAATGGATCTGTCTCTCGACAAATGGTGTGAGCAGGGCCCTCCCTGGAGAAGGAACCTGAATTCCCCGAGATATGTGATCATTGCCGGGGCCCCACCAGTAGGTGAGGGGATCCCAAAGCAGGTGCTGGCCGTGGAGGCCACAGAAGCATAGGCTACCATGGAGACAGAACTGAACCTCACAGCACCCTGCTTGGCCTTGGAGGATGACTGGTTAGCTAGAGAAGGGTAATAATTCTCAGGGAAGGAACAACCTTATACAGACACAGTCACAGAGGGGCCATCAGGAGAGAACTTGGGGTCAACAGAGGTGGGGCACAGAACCCTCAACCCTTCTGAGGGAGGTCTCCTGCCCCCATGGCTACTTCGCTTCCCATGCTCAGCACAGATCGGGAGCCAGGTAACAGACAGAGACGTGGCCCAGTTCAGACCAGGACCCGGATAACAGACAGAAACTTGCCGAAAGCAGCTGCCCTATATCTAAATTCAGCCTAGCACTAGGATTGCTCAGTGCCAACTCAAAAATGAAAATAAACCTTTCCACTAATATTTACAGGGTAATCTAAAATTGTTGGTAGAGAATGAAATTTGACAGTAAAAGAGTAATCAAGCTTTCAGATTAATTTAAATTGGCCAATTGAAATAAGTGAATACCCAAGAAAATTTAATTGTACTGGACAAAAAGCTGTTTCTAAAGTACTAACTAAAATTTCTATTGGTAGTTCATCTCATGGTAAAATTGCTTAACATGCAATGAACATAAAACAGGCATATTTGTGTGCAAAAAAAAATTAAAATTTAAAGTTATTAAGATTGCATTAAATATTTTACAAAAGTCCCCATTACTAAAAAAAAGGGGGAAGGGGGATAAGTAGGATAATATCATGTAAGGAAAAATATCCGGTAAGTAAATTATATCTAAAAAATTTTTACTTTAGAAAGTTAATTTTCATTTGTAATGCTAACAGCAAGACACCCATGAAAAACACACATGGTTTCAGAATAAGCCAAAGGAAAAGTGGGTAGGCAAAAATAAAAAGGACCCCAAGTCAATTTTATAGAAAAGATTCCTTTATTAACTTTTGGTGGAGAAAATGTTTATATATTTTCAGAAAACAACTTCAAGACCAAGTGGACTCTAGCAACAGAGAGGAACTGACAGATCTGCTCCAACCACAAAGACAAGAGGAGAAACAGTCCAGAGATGGAAGACACTGATGACGCCATGCCATGCGAGCAGTTAGCAGCTATGCGTCACTACAGGATGCCTAGGACCAAACCAGAGAGAGTCAGACTTGAATTTGCCACCATTTTTCCACTATCCAGATACCATTGATGACGTGTACACATAAGGAACTGTTTGACACTGAAACTGGGACTCATAACTATTGGACATTGAAATTGGGACTCAAACATTTTTTGTTCTTATAAGTTTATTTCTAGCTGACAGAGGCAAGATGTTTTTAAAGAAAAGAATTAGGGGGAGGGAATGTACAGATACAGAGGCAAAGAAGCAATTAAGATACTGTCATACTGCAGTGGGAAGGCAGGGGAGGTTGGGTGGGCGGGGGGGGCCTGTAAGAGATCAACCAGAAGGACTTGTGTGCATGTATGTAAGCATAGCCAATGGATACAGGACATTGGGGGAGAAAGGGGGAGACAGGTGAGGGCATGTGCTGGGGAGTGGAGAAGAAAAATAAAATAAAATAAAAAGTTGTAGTACAGATTAAAAAATAAATAAAAATGTATAAAATTTGAAAGAAAAAAAAAAAAGATTTATCTCCCGATCTCATTCTCAACTCTCCTAGTGGACTTTACTTCGGATGCCAACCTAAATTGTATTTGAGAGTAAAAGGTTGAGGACATAGGACAAAATATTTTTATTCACCTAACATACTTGCTAATAACCTGTGACCCTGGGTCCCTGAATACAGCCTATGTTTTAGCAACAATACACCCCTACACGAGAAATCTAAAGTTTCTAAAAAAAAAAAAAAATGGTTCTAAAAATCAAACCATCTAAGTCAAGAAAGAGGGGGCTGGGAGGAAGAGATGAGACTTAAGAAAACAGGTCCACATTTTGGCCTAAACTTTTCCCAAATATTTGTACTGTTTGCAGAAGTGAAATGTAATTTAGTTTTAATATGAGTTTAAATTTCCTTAAGTGAACATTTATAAAGGCAAAGTTAAAATTGTACAAGATCCCCAAAACAGCATTTTTATAGGAAGCTCTCATCCTGAAATTAAAAAAGTAATCCCATAAAATTAAAATTCCAGAAGACAGGATATAGAAGCCAGCTCCCTGCCTTGATTCAGCCTGAGAAGCAGTCGGCTCTCCAGAGAAATGAACAATCAAGCCACTTCATTTTTTGTATATGTTTTCACTGATTTGAGAGAGAGAGGAAAGAAGAGGAATAAAGACATAGAAACATCAATACTGCCCCACACTGGAGATTGAACCCACAACCTTGGCATGTGCCCTGATCAGGAATCAAACTTCCACTTCCTGATTCACAGGTCTGTCTATTTTAGAAGCTACTTAAAGACTTCTATGCTCTCTTGATTTATATGCTGAGACAAATCCCACTGGCAGAGTCAGATTTCCCCAGCCAGACTCCTCCCAGTTCTAGCAGAGCAGTAAAGAAAAAAAGTGCTAGAAACACCTTGAGAAACCAGCCTATTCACCCTCACAGTTTTATTCCTTCAAGTGTTGTTTTAGAGTGGTGGAGGAAATGGGAATGCTTTATCCCTGGGAAAAAATAGTGACTAGGTCTAAATGTGAAGGTGGAGCAAAATGAAGGGGCTCAGACACCACATTTACTGAAGGGCTTGCTGCTGTGAAGAGTTGGGGGCTCATTAAACACTTGATCACTGGAAGAAATAGGCCTCGTGATCCATCTCCAGCATGGTGGACTTCTGATGGAATTTCCCAGGCAAGCAGAATGTAGGAGGAGGAAAGAGGATGAAAAGAACTGGGCTCCAGGGCCAGCATCCTAGTGGAAACCCTCAGGCGTCTGCCTTAGCTTGACAGGGGAGGTGGAGCAGCTAGCAAGGCCTCAGCCCAGTGTTCTTAATAGCCCCCTGGGAGACAGCAAGACCCAGGCAACATATGAGGAAACAGGTAACCCCACAGTACCAGCCAATGAGGACCTGCAGGAGGACTGGGAAACTAGGCTGTGTTCACTGCCCTCGGTGTGCCTGGACACAGACACCTCTCCTCTCAGGAGTGTATCGAAGTCTCATTTTCACCATGCTTCTGTCTCCTCAGTCTGCCATTTGAATTTGAACAGGTGAGCTATTTCTCACATCCACAGATGGCCCACCCTGTGCCGCCCTACACAAGTCACTCGCCAGGACCGGCACAATGCTCCTGCACCACCATAAGATACAGATTCTGCCTGCCAGGCCAGGCCCTGCACCACCAGAAGGCACCGATTCTGACTGCTAGGAACTATGGTAGAGCAGGAGACCACCATGATAAAGCAGACAAGAAGCAAAACCCCCTACCAGAGGGACCAGGAGACATGACGGCCAGCAGCCACCACACTGATCAGGACCTTATTTAGGATCAAGATCTTATTTAACCTGACAACAATTCTCTCTTGACCAAACTGTAGCCAGGCTCCTCCGAGCCCTCTCCTCAACTGGGCCTAAAGCTCGAACGAGGTTAAAGACTTGAGAGAACACACATACGGCTTCCATGACAGCTCAAGGCCGCATCCCTAGGATGATCCTAGCCCCTATCAAAGTGCCCACCTGAGAAAACTCAAGCTGGCAAAAGAACTGATTGTTCTCTCCAATGCCTGAAGACAGGCGCTGTCTCCCAGTCTCAGTGGCAAGCCAGGAGCCCAAGCCCAGCAAATGCCATCCAGACACCAGAGCCCAACCTCATTTCCATCCCGACTCCAGAGTCCCTCCTCTCCCACTCCTCATGCCCCCTGTCACCTCTACAAGCTAAGGTTCAGTCCATTTTATGCAGGACTCTTCCCTATTACAGCAGCTATTACACGTTACTATCCTTACCACGTTTTGTGTCCCGCAGTGTTTGTTTGAGAACCCTCACTACTCTCCATTCTCAGGCCCTACTACAACCAGACCCCGCCTGCAGCTGAAAAAAATGGGTTCCTAGAGTCACCATCTACTTGATGGCAGCCCAGACAGACTGATCTTTCCACTCCTCAATGATTCCTTTAAACTACATGGGGCCTTTGGCTGAGTGTAGTTCCAGACAACAAGGCAGAGTGACAAGAGCAAAGAGGGTAGAGGTCATGAGCCGCTGCACGCAAGACAGCTCCTGAGCCTAGTCCCAGGGCACTTCTAGGGGCACTCCCAAAGCAACAGAATGAACAGGCTCATGGTGTCCAGGAAAAAAATAACTGAACCCAATAGCCTTCTGCAGATCATTATCCTATTTCTTTCACACCACAAAACTCCAAGCACCAAATTACCTCCCAGAGGCAACAACTAGCAATCCTGTTCAACCGAAACTGGCTTCAATTGCCCTGAATAAAAGACACCCTACTGCTTGTCATAACCTGCATGTCAGTCACCCCAGGACTGATGGAGACATGTCTTTCCCCATGCACTGCAACTAACGTGCTCGCAACCCTCCAGTGGCCCCTGGTGTTCACTGAAAGTCTGTTTCTGCTCATTTCTGTCTTTCAGTGGATTGAGAGGACCCAGGTCTATGAGAACCTTGGTGATTGAAGTTTCCCAGTCTTTATCTAGGAATGTACTTTAGTGACTTCAGAGAAGAACGTAAAAAGGATTTTCCTCCATTGGGGTGGGGATCACTTTCCAGCTGACCTTCCCTGGTGGTGAGACAGCTACACAAGGGAGCTCTGCACCTCCCAGTTGTGTCACGCTGCCATGTGGGCCACCTCTCTGAATTTCCTGCCTCCAGAGGCTGACACAGAGCAGGAGACCAACAATGTTCACCCATGCTGATCCTTTCCATTTCAATTTTTTATTGGCAAGCATTTAAGTGTAGGGAAGTTTAAAGCATCGAGATAGAAATCTAAATGAAGAAGAAAGGAAGAAAAAGGAGTGGAGAGGAAAGGCATAATATGGTCCTGAATGACAGTGAGTAATCAGAAAATGTCAGCTTTTTTCCTTTGCAAACTTTATTTCATCTGAGTCACCTGTTCCAGACACAAGCTTTGGGCCATGAGCAATTCAAAAGGAGTGGAGAGAAGGAGAGGAAACGTCCATCATCTGGGAAACATGCATCCTGCTGAACGAAGCACTGGGCAGCCTGCCTCCAGATCACGCACGCACTTGGGGCCTGTCTGCACACGTTACCCTGCTGAGGCTTCCCAACCTCACTCTCTGATCCACAGTGACAACAATCAGTAACAGGGGAGCACATTATATAAAGCCTCAGTGGCTTAAGTAATTGGAACAATAATGTACATTCCTAAATTATTTGGGACCATGTAGCCAATTTCATTTAATCCAAGAATTAGAAAGAGGGCACAGCCCTCATAACCCAAAGAAGGGGGCAGCTTATTACTCTACTGTGAGCCTACAGCCCTGGCCCCACCTTCGCATCTCCCAGAAACTGCCCCATTCACAATCTGACCAACAAATACTCCCCCCCCCCCGCCCAAAGAAAACGCTTTGGAGGTCAGAATAGCAGCTCTTCCAGGTGACAAATAATTTCACAAGATCTCACTTTATTGGGAGGTTTCTCATCTGTGCTTCACAGATTTGTCATAATGACTAACCTTTCATAATCAAATCCCACATTGCACAACAGCACCTTTCCCTATATGTGGACAGCACATGATAATGCAGCAAGCACGAACATCTGCTAGTAAAAATGAACTGTCAAAGTGGAAGGAAAGAAATATGGACGTGGGGGAGGGTGGAAAGGGGAGAGGGAAAGAGAGGGGAGCGGGGATTATTTTTCTAATAGGAGAGCTTCCTCTGCTGGTTCGGATGGAAAACCTTTCTAAAGCGCTGAGCCTTCATTAAGCCCACACTACTCACTAGGTGCCCCTGAACTCCCAGCTGGCGCCATGCGGGTCCAGGAGCACTAGACCCTGCTGCCCTCACAGAGCTCCCATCAGGCTGGTCAACAACCACTACAGCAAAATAGGAGAATGGGATGAAATCAGGACAGGGTACCAGGGGACAGCCTGCAAAGGTGCAAGTATCTAGTATAGGACGGTCAGAATAAATACTGAATATAACTTTTCTGAATACTTGAGAGTCAGCAACAGAATGAGTTACTATAATGCACTAGACAGAGCTGAATTCCAAAGGACACATGGATGGATCACTTCTCGGCCTTCCGGCTAAGATTAAGTACAAAAACCTAAGGACCAGCTATGTGTCGGGTTAATGATAACAAGGGGACACCTTGTGGTGATCCCTCTCCTACACTAACTAGTCCAAGATGATACAAGTTGTGAAAATGCAGCTGAGCCATGTGCTCTGACAGTGACAGACAGTGCTCAAAGTTCAGGATTGGTGACCAGGAGCCAGCTGAGATGCCAGGGAAACCAGCAGAAGTCTCAGGAACAGGACAAGAGGCAAGGGCTGACAGGTGGCCAGTGAGTGCCAGCATGAAGATGAGGGGGATGATGGTACCTGGCCGAGGGTTGCGTCAGCCTGGGCCTGGGGTCAGACCTAAGAGTTCGGCCTGCATCCAACCACTGAAGGGGAGTGTGGTCAAGGTGTTCTGAACAGACCCAACAGCTGAGCTGTAGGAACAGATGGAACACGAAGGCCAGGCAGGATCAGAGGTGGCCATATGGGAAAACGAGTGGGTAGGAATTCTGACAGCAGCAGCAGCAGCTCTAGAATTTTTAGCTTTAGAAGTATTTACAGCAACTTGTTTTGGGTGGAATACAACATCTGGAATTAACAGGCTTCTGGAAAGTATAAGGACATTGGCACAGAAGGTGGGGAAAGTGAATTTCTTCTGTTCAGCAGAAGGGCCACCCATCCCAGAGCATCTCAGCAGCCAGTGCAAGCCCCAAGACATCACTGTCATTGTCAGAGTACAACCTGGCATCAGAGCTCACCTGTCGTCCTCATACAACTCTCACACTGACACACTTCTACCTACAGCGTTGTCCCTGGTCCACGGGGACATATCCCAAGACTCCTAGTGGAGGCCTGAAACCAAGGATAGTGCCATGCCCTATACAGTCTCTGCTTTTTCCTATACCAGTGGTCCCAAATATCAACAGTACAACGACTGAAATTTCTTGAGAGCCAAATTTTTTAAACTTAAACTTCTTCTATGCCACTCCTTAATACCAGGCTAAGGTATTTTGTGGAAGAGCCACACTCAAGAGGCCAAAGAGCCACATGTGGCTCGCGAGCTGTAGTTTGTCCACCACTGTCCTGTACGCACATATCTATGATAAAGTTTAACTTATAAATTAAGCACATTTTAAGATAGTAAATAATATTCAGTTGACCCCTACACAGCACAGTTTGAAACCCGTGGACCCACTTATACATGGGTGTCTTCTGATCAATACACAACTGGCTCTCCGTGTCCCTGGGTTTCCCATTCATAGAGTCCACCAACAGCAAACTGAAAACCGTTTCCAGCTCACATTTGGGAACCTGGGATGCGGAGGGCTGACTCAGGCACTGTTGCACGCGCCACTCGGATTTGAGCATCCCAGGATTTGGGATGCCACTCAGGGCAGTGTGCCTGGAACTGATTCCTAGCGCATACTGAGGGATGACTATAGTTAAATTTGGGGGTTGTCAAAAATTTAGAGATTTTTGACATGTGGAGCAGGGAGGGTCACTCAACCAGGGAATCCCTCAAGACTTCATGGAGGCTTGATGCTTCCTGTTCCCACAAATGTAATGCCTTTTTTGTCTTTTACACGCACTTCTGTACACACTGGGGCTCTAACTTTTGCAGTTTGAAGTATGACAATGAAACTAGCACAAATTTCTTTTTCCTTCTTCAAAGCTTCAGGGATAAAAGATTCGATATTACCATAGATTTTAGAAACCTCAGCATATGTTTTTTTTTTCCTTTTCTTATGAAGTTGAGAACTTTCCCCTTAACTTCAAGGAAGCTCTGCACAGCTTCTCATTTGCATGTCCACCTCTTGAACTCACATCACTCCTCTTGAACTCGGGGCCACTATTTATAAAGTAAGAGTTACCGGAACACATCACTACAACTCCTCGACAGCCGACCAGCTGAGTAAGGCAGGGAATGCACAGTGTCGACACACTGGATAGAGGTGACTCTTGTCCTAGTGGGATGGAGTGGAGGCACGGCCCTTATCACATTACTCAGAATCATGCAAAAGTTACAACTCATGAACCGTTTGCTTCTGGAATATTCCATTTAGACCATAGTTGACCGCAGGTAAGGGGGAACTGTACTTCCATTTCTATACACCTTTTCTAACTCCTATTCCAACAGCATCCATCCTGGTCTCCCTGCCTTTGATCGGACTCTGCCCCATGCCACCTTCCCAATGCTGCTGGGGAGGTATCCCAGTGCAAACCTGTCTCTTTCTCCTGCTTCAAACCTTTCATCTTGCAGCTTCAGGACAAAGCACAGATTCCTTGGCTTGGAGCACAACGTCTACTGTGGGCCTTTTTGTCTTGGTCTTCCCCTACCCCAACAAATGACTGAGAAGTGATCTAGGGTATTCTGGGAAGTGTGTACTCCAAAATTACAGACCTTTCATTTGGCCTCAGCCGAAAACTCTAGGACAAAGCTAAAGCAGGTGGTGCCCACCTTTGCCCTGCCAACACCCACCTGACCTCCCAGCAACAGAATAGAAGATAAACAAGGCTAGACCACAGATGCTGGACTTGCTCATCTGCAATACTCTGTGCTGAGAGGCTGGATCTGAGGAACTCAGGCCATTCTCTTGGGAGCTTCTCCTCCACAGCCACCAGGCCTCAGTTCCAGCTCCAGCCAGACCACCAGTCGGGCAGCATGCTGACAGCCCTGGGAACCACACCAGGGGCATACAGGAAAGATGTGTCAGCCACACAAGTCCAAGCAGCCAGCTCTACACACAAGGCCAGGGAGTGTGGTACAGTTACAGGTACAAAACAGGGAAATGGAAAAACATACAGAAGTGAATCTGGCTTGCTATCTATATCTATACATCTATATCTATATACTTATGTATAGGTATAGATATAGATACCTATACATATCTATACATAAGTATATAGATATAGATATATAGATATATAAAAGCCAAGCAACCAGACACAGAACGACCACAAGGACTAAAGCCTCTGAAGTGCACTGGCGGCCAATTGGCCCAATCAAGGGTGGGGCCAGCCACCAACAGCCTGCAGCCCGTCCCCTCTGCTGGCCCCACACCCAACTGCCCCTCCACCCCAAACATTAAAGTGTGCCTTTCAGTGATTCTAAGTAAGTAAACGCTCTCCAGTCTTCATAGACCAGGACCTGAGTGACAAGTGATCAGGAGGAAAACTGCTCACGGTCTGGACCTTCAGTCAGGTATCCAGGAGAGATGCCCAGCACAACCTCCATCTTCCCCACCCCCTGATCATCGTCCACCCCCCTCGACCACTCCATGACCCCGATGCAATCAGATGTCCAGGAGAGGTGCCCAGCACAATGGTTTTTGGACAGCCCTTTCACCCTCACTTCCCTCAGCACAGGTCAGGGACAACCTCCAGGTCTGGGTGGGGCTGTGTGCAGTCCAGGGAACAAAGGTTCCAGGAGGTGACATAAAGTGACCTCAAAGCCTGAGGGCGGAGCTGCTCCGAGACCTGCATCACTGAGTGGGCACTGCACAGTACCACCACCCCATCAGGGCCAGTCGTAATGCCCAATACCACCCAAAACCTCCTCTGGGATGCTCTTTATAATTTTAACACATACTGTCCCATTCAAATCAATGTAAATGTATTCTCTGACGTACTTCTGAGTTGAAGTGATAGGAATTAAACTTTAAGAAGTTACAATGTCCTCAAGGAAGAGATTGTCCTCAATCACACGAAAACCTTTTCCATTTGTTCTAGATACAACTGGAGCAAGCCCTGCAGAGACATGCCCTGTGCTCATGGGCACTTGCCCTGACTCCTGAAGGCATGGCCTGGAGTCTGTGACCTGCAACCATGACCTCCAGAACAACCTTCTTACACAAGCTTCCCTGCAGGGTGCTTACCAGCCCTGAGCTTACTGCCAACTCTCCTCTGCTATAACCAACACAGTCTGAGAAACTGTCCCTTGCCATCCACAGAGGGGAGGGAATGAGAAGGTGAACTTTTCAGTCAGGAAGAGATGGCCTGTCGGTCAAGTTTACTCAGCCCTCACCCTGGCTAGTGTCGCTCAGTAGTTAGAGTGTCGGCCTTTGCATGGGCCCAGGATTCAACTCCAGTCAAGGGCACGTACCTGGGTTGCAGGTTTGATCCTCAGCTGCAGTCATGGTACCTGTGGGAGGCAACCAATCGGTGTCTCTCTCTCACATCAATGTTTCTTTCCCTTCTACTCTCTCTAAAATCATCTGGAGAAAATATCCTCAGATGAGGATTAACAAAACAAAAGAATTTTGCACACCCTCCTACCCTAGACTAAAAATCATATCATCACAAATCTCTCACTACCAAAGGAAAAAAGAAAAAGTAAATTGTGAATATTATCCCGAAATAAACCAAATTGTTCTCTAATATCTTAATGGCAAAAATCCACAAGATGCCACACAAGACATTTCAAATGATTAGATGCATAAGAAACATGAAAAAAAAAATGTTTTGGATACAAAGTAAATGAAGAAAGCAGAAATTATCCAAACAAGCCTTTCCCTTTCCCGATGCTGATACAGAGACAGCCTTGGGGGGAGAGGGAACCTTCAGCTAGTCTCCACAGGGAAGACCCCATCCCCTGGAGGAGGAGAAGCAGACCAGGCCCACCCTCATCAGCTGTCTCCTGCAGCCACTCAGGCGGCTCTGCGGGCAGGAAATGCCATGTTGGTCCAGACAACTCTCAAGCCCGGAAACATCTCGAGAACCAAGAGGAAGGCGACAGGAGACAGGGGCTGAGCAGGACTTTATGACAGGAAGGACCTCTGATGTGAGGGGCAGAATACACTGCTGGAAAGGGTGGTCCTGGGCTTCAGTGGAGTTGGGGGAGCGGGAAAGGGTGGGCATCCAAAGTGGGTGGAAGTGGTGCAAACCATTCGACCACAGTGCAGAGAGTAGTGGGTAACATGGCTGGGTTTCAGTTCAAAAGAAATGTCTATACTATTAAATATTTATTTAATAATTCCTCACTTTTGCTAAAGAACCTAGCACACACCTCCCATTTCATTAGCTTTCAACCTGTCTTGACTGCAACCTATACGTAATTAAAAATTAATTTAAAACCACACACATAACACAAATTTTTAATCAAAATAAGGGTTTCTAAAACTTTCACCAAATCTTCCCCACCACTCCCCGCCCCTCTCAAGTACCTAAGATACACTCTACTTTCTATTCAATAAAAGGAAAGTGGCCGACTCAACTGGTGTATACCCACGGAGAGGCTGACTCGCCCACATCAAGAGAAATACAGTCTGACTTCCTCATTTTATGAAAAGGAGGCAAAAAAAAATGAGGACCATCTTGTAAACTTAAATCCTAAACAAAAAAACGTGTTTTCTGAATACCAGGTGATGGTTAGCATTTGTAGCAATAAATAAAGTATCTTCTAACTAAGGCATACACATTGTTCTTAGACACCTGTGCTAGCAGCTTCCCAGAGTATATCTTTTCTGTGCATAGGAACCAACAAGGCCTGGGACTCGTTTCTCTGGTGCTCTGGAACCAAGCCCACATTATCTCTTAGATATATGAATGCACTGGATGATTCCAACTAGGACATTTTATAAAAGTCAAAACTTGATAAATAGTGAAAAGATCAGTGGTGGTCAAGGGAAGGAGAAGTGTGGAGAGGTGAATGGTAGAGCACAGAGAATTTTTAGGGTAAGTGAAAAAACTGTAATGATGGAAACATTTCCCCAAACCCACACAATGCACAACACCAAGAGTGAGCCCTAATGTAAACTATGGTCTGTTGGTGACAATGAAGTGTCACTGTAGTTTTTCATCAGTGGTAACAAATGTACCACTCTGGTGGAGGATGCTGATAATAAGGAAGGCTATGTGGAGAGAGGGAGGGAGAAAGTACAGAGGAATCTCTGTACCTTACTTTAACCCACCTACAATCCTAAACTGCTCTAAATACAATAGGATGGACTGATGGATATATGTATAATTATGTGAGAAAGCAAATACAATAAAATGTTAATTATAAAATCCAGGAGGTGGGTGTATATGTATCTTCATTTTATACCTTTCCTGTAGGCTTAAATTTTTCATAATTACACTAGAGACCCAGTGCACGAATTCATGCATGGGTGGAGTCCAGCCGGCCTACCCCAAACAGGACAATTGGACCAGGTTGGCCGGGGAGGAAAGGCTGCCCCACCCCCTGGTCTAACTCCCAGTCAAAGGGACAGGCGATTATAATACAAAGATATTATCTCAAAGTGGGGTCCCAGCACAGGTGCTTCCACAGCACCCCCAAAACTGATAGCAATCAGGTTCAGTCCCAGCCCTACTGGACGAGGCTCTAACCATGCTGGGGAAGAAGCATGGAGGGAGGCTGCACAAGCACCTGCGGAAAATGTGCTCGAAGTCTGCACTTCCTAAAGCAAACCGCAATGCCGGTCCAACCCAGGGAATCAGGAGCTGGCTGTCTCCAGGAGCAGCTGGGAGTTCCTCAGTGCCTCCTGAGGGCAGCACACTGGACCATCTCCTGGATCTCTGCTCCATGGAGTCCTAAATGTGCATCTCACTTGGTCTCCACCTAGCTTTTGTGTTTCATAAGTTTTAGTGTAAAAGCTAACAGCCAAATCAATAAATAAGTATTTCTTTCATTTCTCTTTCATTTCATATTCATCTGTATTTGTCTGAAAGTCTAAAACACTGGTGGTCAACTGGTGGTCCATGGACCACTGGCGATCTGTGAGGTCCGAAAGGTTGGGACCGCTGATCTAAAACACAGGCCATTTATTTTGGAAGCTACATCTGAAAAGAACAGTTTTAATCTCAGATGAAACACACTTTATCTTGAAGGAGTCCCATGTGCACACAAGTTCTTCACATGGGCTCATAATGCTGTGGGAATTTTGAGATAATACCGTTTGATGCAAGTAAACCCTTCTCTTTTTGAATAATCTGTCTGTTCTGTTTCTACAGATCACCTCTAGACTGCTTGAGAATGTTTAAGAGGGCGGATCTAAATTCCTCCTCCTCTTCCTACAAAACAATCATGCAAACAACACCAAGACCACTATGTTCTTTCCTATGTAGTTTAAAGAACTGTTCTAGCCCAGTGGTCATCAAACTCATAGTCAACAGAGCCAAATATATCAACAGTGCAACAATTGAAATTTCTTTTGAGAGACAAATTTTTTAAACTTAAACTTCTTCTAACGCCACTTCTTCAAAATAGACTCGCCCAGGCCGTGATATTATGTGGAAGAGCCACACTCAAGGGGCCAAAGAGCCACACATGGCTTGCAAGCCGCAGTTTGCCAACCACTGCCCTAACCGGTTTGGCTCAGTGGATAGAGCGCCAGCCTGCAGACTGAAGGGTCCAGGTTTGATTCCGGTCAAGCGCATATACCCTGGTTGCAGGCACATCTCCAGTAGTGGGTGTACAGGAGGCAGCTGATCTGATCGGTGTTTCTCTCTCATCAATGATTCTAACTCTCTATCACTTTCCCTTTCTCTCTGTAAAAAAAATCAGTAAAATATATTTTAAAAAATAAAAAATGAAGAACCTGTTCTATAATCCTGTCCACTAAAGCCTTTAACTCCAAAACTTATTTGTTTTAAGTAAAACTTGAATCCTTGGTGATGGCGTATGCGATGTCACCCAGACCAATGCAGAGTAGAAAACCAAATAGAAGGCTTTCTGCTACCATCCACTAAAGGTTCACCATTAACTCCAAGATGATTAGCTAATATCCCCTAATCTGTTGTTGTTAATCCTCACCAGAATATATTTTTTCCATTGATTTTTAGAGAGTAGAAAGGAGGGAGGGAGAGAGAGAAACATTGATGTGAGAGAGACACATCTATTGGTTGCCTTCCGCATGCGGGAATAGAACCTGTAACCAAGAAAAACGTCCTTAACTAGAATAGAACCCAAGACCCTTCAGTCTGTGGGACAACACTCCAATTACTCCAGATTGGGCATTAGCTAATACTTAAATAACACTAAACTACTAAAGAGAAATAGCTCAGAAATTAGCTTATTACTGGTATTTCTCTGTGGCAAAACATCCATATCTATCTACCTAATCCACATCAAACCATACAACTGTGACAGAAAGTGATGCTTATATCAGGTTTTAAACCCCACACAAATTCAAAATCAGTTTTCCTAATAATTCCTTGAGTCACCAGAAATGTACACAAAGACCCTTTTACATTCCTAAATCCTCACTCGAAAGATAATAAAGCAGTTTCAAAACTCTTAAATTTTCAACTCTCTAACATATAAACTGATTGGTTTATCTTCATAAAGTACAAGAGATGAAATGGCGAAATGAGTTATCCCAGTGGTCGGCAAACTGCGACTCTCAAGCAACATGCGGCTCTTTGGCCCATTGAGTGGGCTCTTCCACAAAATACCATGTGCAGTGTGATTGAAACTTCATGGTCCATGTGCAGAAGTCGATTTTTGTCCTGGGCGAGTCTATTTTGAAGAAGTGGTGTTTGAAGAAGTGGTGTTAGAAGTGGGGGGATAGGTCAGTTGGGCAATGGGAGACCCATTGCAGGGGGGCCATGGAGAGGAGCGAAAGATTCATGCACGAGTTGAGTGAGCCAGGCAGCCAGCAGTTTCATTGTGCAGTAGTTAGTGCTAATCACGTTTGCAAATCGTGCTCGGGTGACAAAAGTACCTCCTCGAAGCATTAAGCTACCTGTACGAGACTTTCCCGTTTATTCAAAACTTAAATGGCCTTCCGACCTTATTTGTCAGGAAAGATTGGCACATAACAAGAAATCAAATTTGGAGAGACACTTGACAACTAAACATGTGTCACTTAGTACTAGATATCCTGTCGGTGATGCAAGGACGAAAGCAGTTGAGGAACTTTAGAAGAGTCAAGAAAAATCAAGTTCTGTATTTAATTACTAGATGCAAGCTTCCAACAATGTTAATATTGCAAGTTTTGTCTTTAGTCAAGAGATTGCTAAGAGAGGAAAACCATATACATGGTGAATACATAAAAAGTTGTTTTATAAATGCATCTGAAGAGTTATTTCAGGATTTTAAGAACAAAGCAGATATTCTAAAAAAAATAAAATAAAGAGTTGCTATTGTCTGCTAAAACAGTGAAAGATAGAACAGTCAAAATGTCTTAGAATATAACCAACCAGGAAGTCAAAGATCTTAAATTGGTTTCAGCTTTATCAATAGCAGTTGAGGAGTCTTATGACATAAATGATATAGTGCAAGTTTCACTTTTTGTTTTATTTCATCTACAGGTCCTAAAGAACTTTCAGGATTATTGCCACTCAAAGGTCAAACACGTGGAGAGGATATTGCAAATGCTGTATTGAGTGCACTGAAAAACATCATACTATTCCACTGGATAAAATTGTCTCAATTTCAACAGACAAGGTGAAAAGTATGACTAGTGTAAAAAACGAATTTGTTGCTATTTTGAAATAAAACATTAATCACAAGATACTTACTTAACATTGCATCATTCATCAGGAAGCGCTTTAAGCGCAGACATTTCCAGAAAAAAATTGCAACGTTATAAAATTGGTGATTAACATTATCAACTCCATTATAGCTAAAGCTCTTAAATATCACCAATTAAAAGAATTTTTCGTTGAAATGGAGAGTGAGTACACAGATCTGGTTATCAAGAAGAAACGTTTTGAAACATTTCGCTTCCTTAGTAACAGAAATTAAAGCATTTCTCCTTGAGCAGAGTGTTTACAAATGATCATGGTAGACATTAAGTTTCATCTAAATCAGCTTAATGGTAAACTACAGGGAAAAGGAAACACAATTTTTTCAATGTTAGAAGAAGTTATTTCATTAGAAAACAAATTGTCTTTTTGCTCAAGATTTTCAAAGAGATACTTTGATTCACTTTCCAAGCCCGTTGAAACATCCCCAAGAAAATAATTATGATATTGACATTTGCTATTTCAAAACAACACTTTTAAATATGAGGGAAGCTTTTCTCAACAGGTTTCAGAATTCAGAAACAGCAAAGCAACGTTAGCCTTTGTTAAAAAACCTTTCAATGCTACTGTAACAGAATTAAATTTTTCTCCTTTTAATATTGACATTGGCAACTTTGAAATGCAATTGCTGGACTTAAAAAACAAAGTATTGGAGAGGTTGAAATTTGAATGTCTTTGTGCTGATATAGAAATATTGGAGAAAAACAAATGTGAACTTAGTTCACAGCACAGTGGTTTGCTCTGAAAGACCTGGAGATATGTTGATTTTTAACACCTGTAAGAGTATTCTTGACTCATATAATCAACTGAAAAAACTAGCTCTTGCTGTTCTTTCCTTATTTGGGTCTACATATTTATGCAAACAATCATTTTCAAGCATGAACCTTACCAAGAGTAAATTGAGAAATTGTCTTATTGATGAGAACCTGGAATCATGCCTAAAATTAAAAACAACATATAAACTTTACTTACCCTAACTTTCCAAGGAGATGCTAGGCCATTGTTCTCATTAGTGTTTGTCAGTCATTGTCATGATTTAATTTTATGGATATTGTAAGGTAAATTATAAGGAATTTAATTTTATAAATAAATAATATCATTAAGTATGATATCAAGTTTTAGCAAACATACCTATAGTTTAACTAAGATTTAAAACTTTAAGTAAAGTTTATTAAGTTAATTTTAGGGAACTTGTGGAGTGAAAGAAGATGTAGTGTTGAGGCCTGAGAAAGGTATGTTGAGATGGTTGGGACATACAGAGAGGATGAACGAAATGAGATAGATGAAACAAGTATACAGGACGAGTATACAGCGAACGTACCTCAATCAGATTGAGGATATTTTTTAGCAAAGGCCAGCTTAAGAGTACCCTAATTAAGTTAATAACAATGTACCTACCTATATAGTTTAAGTTTAAAAAATTTGGCTCTCAAAAGAAATTTCAATTGTTGTACTGTTGATATTTGGCTCTGCTGACTAATGAGTTTGCCGACCACTGAGTTATATCCCATCCCAGAGTTCAAATTAATCCCAACAGCTACACTCAAAACAGAGAAGTTATGAAGCTAAACAATGACAGGCCAACTTCCAACAGACTCATCAGACACTCAGCTTTCATGCAGACTTCTACCAACAGAGCATAAGGTGGACAGAGAAACGGGCTCTCAGCCTGGAAGAAATGAAATCCATACATCAACCAGAAAGTCTGGCAGAATGCTGAATGCCACACGTGAAACATGGCACCAGTGCTGGCTCCTTCCACTAGAGCTTTCCTTTCACGCATTTGGTGCCGAGATGCTGGTGTAACACAGGAGCACTTGGTGGAGGACGTCTCTTTTCACATTACCTTACAGACTTGAAACCTAAGTGGTGCTGAGCAGCGTCCCTGTCCTCATGCCCAGCGAGCATACCAGCAGCTGGTGTGGCTGCAGAGATGTAAGTGCAGGGATCTGGTGCCCTAGGTGAGTCTCAGGTGAGATGAGCAAAGTGCTTATCTTACCCTTACATTTTGTGTCTAAACTAAACTAGACAGGCAAAAGGAAATAGTCTCAAAAAGTAAAACATTTTCAACCAGCTGGCATGGCTCAGTGGTTAAGTATCAACCTATGAACCAGAAGGTCACGGTTCCAACTCCTGGTCAGGGCACGTGCCTGGGTTATGGGCTTGGTTTCTAGTGTTGGCACTCAGAAGACGGCCAATCAATGATTGCCTTTCATCATTGATGTTTCTAGCTCTCTCTCCCTCTCCCTTTCTCTCTGAAATCAATAAAAATATATTTTAAAAAGTAAAACATTTTCTTTATCTTTTCTGGCTGGAAAATTAAACCACTAACTAAATGCAGGTCTGTGCACCCATCCTCACCAGCTTTAACACATGGGCAATCTGCTTCTACATCCCTCCCTCCTTGCACCTCTCAAGTAAAATTGAGACACACATCATTTTATGTGTAAATACTTCACTATTTATAAGAAGCAAACATTTTTGAAACTAGAATTTCCCAAGCTGACTGTGTGAAGTCACTTGTTCAGTTTTAATAAAGTATATACCATCTGATTGACAATAAATAAAATATTTTTGCCATTTGCAGCTATTTATTTGTATGGATTAAATTTTTTTCAATATTTGCAGCCAAAACAAAATTTATAATAAAATCGTATTCTGAGGTTACAAAGACACAAATGAACACCCAGAACCCGATTTCAAGCACGTGTTTGTGAAAACTGACTCAATGTTTTCATTCATTTTATGATAAGTAATGTTTTGTGTTTTCCCTTATATAAATGTACTTTAATAAATAAATAAATAATACCGATTTTGGGTCTGGGTAGGGTGCTGGATTAAGTTGTTTTGTAGTCTCTCAGGATAAATCTCCTGAGCTGGGAAAGAAGTAGTCCTTAAATTCTAGACCCAAAGCCGACTTTTGTTTCATTCATTCCAAAGAGAAAATCTTCTGAAGAATATGGGAAATGTAACAAAAATAGCAAACCAAGAAACCAATTTAGACCTAAAACTGTGAGTGGATCCCAGTGCCCTATAAACTTCAATCACCTTTGAATGAATCTTGTACTACAGGTTTCCAAAGGGTGCCTTGTGGAAGCATTCAACATATTAGAGATAAATAGAGCCTCACTGGTCCCCTTTCCTCTTCTAGAAACAAACCTGAGGCCAGAGAACTGGTCCTATCACTGCAGCAGGGAAAGGATCTGTCCCAACCTCGCAGCTGTCACTCAAGGCTCTGCCTGCTTTCCTCCCAGAATCCAGCCACAGGGAGGGTAACTACACTCTGGTTGGACAGCAGACTCCCGGGTCTGTTCCTCTCTCCCCCTGCCCCTTGCACCACCATTTTAAACAAGCCATCATCAAGTTGGAACATATCCATGGTATCATGTCAATCAAACACAGAACAACGTCAACTACAGAAGGAACACTGAAAAGACTACAGATGCCTCAGCCTAAGGCTTTGGGCCAACAGGTAGGAGTCTTCTTCACCTCGCCAGCCATCAATCACAGGGCAGGAGCTATTGGAAGGAAACGTCAGCTGGCATTTCTCAGTGTGAGTGATGTAAATAATATCCCTATTAAGGACAAAGGACTGGCCAGAGATGCCATGCATTGGTAGTGTCCTAAATGTGGGCAGGAGGCAGCACAGACTAGTTAGCCTATAAAGCTCCTTTTCCAATTCCATGATCAAGAGTTCACTTAACTTCATCAGGCCAATTTATGGTTTCTTTTCAATCTTTCAACAAAGTTGAGAGAACAGTATTAGGCTGGAAACAAAGAACTTAGTAAATGGCCCTGGCCGGTGTATTCAGTGGTTAAAGCACCGACCTGCACACCAAAGGGTATCAGTTTAATTCCTGGCCCAAGTGAGGGTGCAATGCAGGAAGCAACTATCTAAATGTCTCTCTCACTTCTATGTTTCCTCTCTCCCTCTTCCCACTCTCTCTGTGAAAAGAATACCCTGGAGTGGGGATTAAAAATAACCAAAAAGCTTTTGGAGAATCCAAGATGGCGGCATAGGTAAACACCTACACTGCTGCCTCACACAACAATTTCAAAACGACAACTAAAAGACGAAACGGACATCATCCAGAACCACAGGAAAGCTGGCTGAGTGGAAATTCAACAACTAGAAATAAAGAGAGGGGCTCACAGAGACCCAGAGGAGCTACAAAAAGCTGATGTAAAGAGACGCGTGCGCTGCGAGAGCGGGTGACGGCGAACCTGGCTGGCTTTCTCTGGCGGGAGGGAGACTGAGACTCTCAAAGGCATTGAACCTCTTATCCTACAACACTAAAGCCCAGATCCAGTCGAAACTCATTCGGGGGGAGTTTGGACTGTGAAAAGGGAGAAGTGCATGGAAATTTAGGGGAATTGCAAAAGATCAGCAGTCTGGTGGCGCGCAAGGCACTGCGTAGAGAACAGATTGCTGACTATGCCACTGGCTTTCCGGACTGGGCGGGAGACAGACCCTGCCAACTGTGCCACTTCTGACTCCACTAAGCCTCAGTTTCGGGCGAAACCCTGGGACCCACTCGTGTGGTCCCAGAGCACAGGGGAGCCAGAAAGGCAGAGGTCTAGAGGCACTGTGTGAGTGAGCTCGGGAACACAGGGACCGCTCCAGCGATTACCCAGTCACGTGAGACTCCGGGGCCCTGGAGGGCGGGGCTGACTGGAAGGCAAGGCGGTTCCTTAAGCCCTGAGACTTCACTTATCCCAAGCTCAACAGAGAGGCTTATGCAGTTTAATCCAACACAGAAGTTCCCCTGGCATAGTGAAAATGTGGAGACAAGGGAAGGGATCACAAACAAAAGAAATGGAGGAAAACAAACAACTGGATATAGAGTTCAAAACCACGCTTATAAAGTTTTTCAAGAATATCCTATAAAAGATGGATAAATTTAGCGAGTCCCAAAAGGAGATGAAAAAGGACCAACTAGAGATGATAAAGGACCAAATAGAAAGTAAACATACAACTGACTGAAATTAAAAATATTATACAGAGACCTAACAGCAGACTAGCGGAAGGCAAGAATCAAGTCAAAACCTTGAAATATAAAGACTCAGAAAACACTCAACTGGAAAAGCAAGAAGAAAAAATAATCCAAAAATGTGAAGATAATGTAACGAGCCTCTGGGACAACCTCAAGCGTACCAACATCAGAATTGTAGGGGTTCCAGAAGAGAGAGAACAAGATACTAAAAACCTATTTAAAGAAATAATGACTGAAAACTTCCCACATCTGGTGAAAGAAATAGACTTACAAGTCCAGGAAGCACACAGAACCCCATATAAAAGGAATCCAAAGAAGACTACACCAAGACACATCATAATTAAAATACTAAGAGCAAAAGACAACGAGAGAATATTAAAAGCAGCAAGAGAAAAACAATTAATTACCTACAAGGGAGCACCCATACAACTGTCAGCTGATTTCTCAACAGAAACTATGCAGGCCAGACGGGAGTGGCAAAAACTATTCAAAATGATGAATAGCAAGAACCTACAACCAAGAATACTCTATCCAGCAAAGCTATAATTCAGAATTGAAGGGCAGATAAAGAGCTTCACAGAGAAGAAAAAGCTAAAGGAGTTCATCAACTCCAAACCAGTATTATATGAAATGCTGAAAGGTACTCTTTTAGAAGAGGAAGAAGAAAAAGGTAAAAGCCAAAAAATTTTGAACAAATATATCAACAAGTGAATCTAAAAATTAAGTGAATTAAAAATTTGATCAACAGAATAAACTGGTGAATGTAATAGAATCAGGAGCACAGAAAGGGAGTGGACTGATAATTCTCAGGGGGGAAGAGGGGAGGAGTGTACAGGGAGTGACTGGACAAAAATCATACACCTATGGACTCATCAACAGGGTGGAGGGAAGGGTAGAGGGAAGTGGGAGCTGGGTGGAGGGGAGCTATGGAGGGGAAAAAAGAGACAAATGTAATAATCTGAATAATAAAGATTTAATTTAATAAAATAAAATAAATAAAAATAACCAAAAAAGAAAAAAGGCTGTAAATTATTTGAACCTACAAAAGATAATTTCTAAGTTTCTTAATGTGAAAGCTGCAATCTCTACTCACTGGCTGGCTATCCCAAGGTTTCCCCTACAGAAAACAGATACCCTACACAAGGCTGAGAGGCTTTCTTTTTTAAATCCTCACCAGAGGACTTGCTTAGAGGAAGGGAGGGAGGGAGGCAAAGGAAGAGAGGAAGAGAAAGAGAGAAAGGGAGGGGGGAGAGAGAAACATCAATGTGAGATAGAAACATTGACTGGTATGTTCCCTGACCAAGGATCAAACTGGAAACCCAGGTATGTGTCCTGACCGGGAATCCAATAGGCAACCTTTCCGTGAATGATACATGTTCCACCCACTGATGATACATGTTCCACCCACTGAGCCACTCAGGCCAGGTGAGGGCGAGGCTTTCTTAAACCTAACCTCACAGAACAAAAACAGCAATTCTAAGATTTTTCCAGAAGTTGTGCGAAAACAAATTTTTATCTGCTTTAACCACCCTCTGTGCTTATTCAAAGCCTATTGTTCTTATCTTTACTTATAGATGACTAAACATCTAGCAACACTATCCTACACTTACTCGAAGCATTTACAAGGAAGCATTATAGTGTATGGGTAATACAAAGTGTTTGTATTATATGCAGAAACCTTACGGGAAACATCCTCAGATAAGATGCTGAATACTCCTGCTATAGACAGTGTCCATGTTTGATATACACAAGTCCAACTCCATTGTGTGCCATTCTGCTGGAAGGGAGAAGGGGGTAAGGAACAGATGTCACTGAATCCCTTTTAGTCCTTGGTCTCAATGGCACCTTCCTCTAATCAAGTTGCACATAAAGTCATATCTATGAGAAGGCTGTACAAACCATGAAAATTAACAACAAATTCCCCAAAGGAAGAACCTCCAACATAATACCTAGGTATGCCAGTCAGGAAATTATTAGCAATGTATGACCTTCCTATTTAGGGAATGATAGTAAAAAGAAAAGAGAGAAAACAACAGACTTTGATTTACCTTTTTCTCTAAAATGTAGAAATAGCTAAGGAGCAATCAAATGAGTATGTGTTCCCCAAAACTGAGTTATAAATCAGGGCCACATAAGGCCCAATAAATCATTTGGTCTGGCCCTGCCAAGGCATTAGGGGAGAGTTAATTAAATGTTTGGCCAAATACAGCAGCTCATTTTTAAGCTGATAATTCTGTATGGCCTCTGAATGATGTTATAAATATCCAAATGGCCGTTGGCAGAAAAAATGATTCTCCACTCCTGTTATAAATCAAGATGAAGGGGACAAATGTATGGAGAGAAAGATGCAAAGGATTTCCACATTAAACACCCAGAAGGGCCCCAGGCAGACACTGACCAATTGCAGCAGACAAAGGGTACTGACCACACTCACAGTTTAGAAGCTTGAACATGCATAATCCGGGAGCTTTCAAAAACCCTCTGCCCACTGGGCATCCCCAGAACCAGAATCCCTGGGACAATCAAGTCTGAGCCTCTAGGTTTCAGCACAGTCAGCAACACTTTTAAGCTCACCATGTGAAGGCAAGGATAGGACCCACTGTTTAGGGTGAGGTTTAGAAGCTCCCCAAAGTGATCTGAGGTGCACGAGGGTGGAGAACTCTGACCCCTGCTTCTCTTTCTCTCTCTGCTAAAAAGTTAGGGAATGAAACACAGTAGAGAAGTCGTATCAATTTTTGTCTTGATGGCTGTTACTGGTTTTTGAGGAAAGAGAAGAGGAGCAAGGGGCTCTGCCTGCTAAGCATTGCTGGGGCAAGGATTACCCCAGCTTCATGGAAACTCCTGTCTACTATATGAACTACCACAAAAGCAAATAAAAGCCAGGAAACACAATTAAAAGTCTCCCATGAAGTGTTGACAATTTCTAGGTTTTTTATTCTCTTTCATTAACCTCATAGCCTACTGACAAGGTCTATACAGTGGTACCTCGAGATACGAGTTTAATTCATTCCGTAACCTTGAGGCGTGGGAAACTATGAGACGCTTGAGTCGTGGTAAACTGGTGGGTCGTGTGCAGCTGGCCGATCTGCGCAATTATTCCTATCTTAAATGTTGCTCGTATCATTTCAAAGCAAAAATCATTCACTCAACGGCTCGTATCTCAAAAATCTCATATGTTAGGGCACTCGTATCTCGAGGTACCACTATAATAGAAATTAACTTTCAAAGGCCTATCTGTGAAATGGGAATGTTATTGCTATACTATTTAGGTAACTGAGAGATTGGAGTTCCTATTAGTAACACGCCTGTGAGTAGTACTAAAAGCAACAGCTTTTTATTGTGATTTTTATTAATGTGAAGCATAGAAAACGTAAGTATAAAAAATATCATTTTCTAGCCTTAGTGAAATGTCATTCACTAGTTGGAGGATCAGCCCTCGGACTGAAGGGTCCCAGGTTCAAGTCCAGTCCCTTATGTTCAATACCTCAGTTCCAGGCTCTATCCCCGGCCTCAGTTGAAGTGCATGCGGCAAGAAATCAATCAATGAGCCTCTCTCACACTGATGTGTCTCTGTCTCTCTCCCTCCCCACCCCCCGTCCCACTTCCACTCTAAAAATAAATGGGGCCGAGACCGGTTTGGCTCAGTGGGTAGAGCGTCGGCCTGCGGACTGAAAGGTCCCAGGTTCGATTCCGGTCAAGGGCATGTACCTTGGTTGCGGGCACATCCCCAGTAGGGGGCATACAGGAGGCAGCTGATCGATGTCTCTCTCTCATCGATGTTTCTAACTCTCTATCCCTCTCCTTTCCTCTCTGTAAAAAAATCAATAAAATATATTTTAAAAATAAATAAATGGGAAAAATATCCTCAGATGAAGATAAATTTAAAAGTCATTCTCTAAAGAGTAGTAATAAACTGCAAAATATGATAACAATTCTACCAAAACAAGAAATTTAGCAATAATTCCACTTGCTCTCCAAATTAAAGCCTAAGACAGACAAATCTAGTACTTATTCCCATATTTAAAAAAAAAATAGTAGCAAAAGAGTAATGAATTATCTTAAATATCTGAATTGTCAGGAAGCACAATCTGTAAATCAAAGGAAAGTGATAAAAAGAACTATATTTAATTACAGTACCTGTACATAAGGTGCTCAGTAAAAGGGTTTTTTAAAATGAGTAAGATGAGAGAAAGCCAAAATGTCAACAAGTCAGTTTAGACAAAAACGTACAAGTCCTCAGATGCCACCACAGGCCCCTGACCCACTGTGATGGCCTCACCCGGAAAGCTTTATTCATTCACTGACTGAAACACTCCTGTGCGGGAAATGGATAAGAGTACCATAATCAGTTTCTTATTTTGACTTTTGTTGTCTCACTAGATCACCAAACAGGGTAGGGAGGGAGGTTATATATACTTGGGTGTACTGCCTTCAGCCCAGCTAAATAGAGGGACAGAAAGCACTGATGGTGACTCATGGAGAGGGCAGGCTGCAGTGCCCATCATGCCCTCCCAGAACCTAAGTAAGGGATCAGCCTCACCATCTCTAACAGCCTTCCCAACATGAGTCCTGTGGTTCTCAAAGACCACCATCCCAACTGAAAGCTACAGTCTTCACAAAACCATCAATTTTGAACGGATGACACAGTATATTTTACACCACACAGATAAGACAGAATCCTCTCCCAAATAAGCCATCCCAACAGTTGTGCTCCAATGAAATATCTACTACCTCTACCTCAACTGCTAACCACCAACTCTTCCTGCTCTACTCTGCTTTGCTCACCTAGGCCCCTGGTATTCAAAGTGTGAAGTTCCTTGAGCCTCAGCTGGAGTGACTGGAGACTGAATCCCAGGCCCTCAGACCTGACTCATAGTCTGCAATAGAACAAACCCCAAGCTGATGCAAGCGCATTTGCAGGCTGAGAACCACCAAACTGGCCTAAAAAGGGGGGAAGGAAAGCTTAAGGCTGGCAGCTTGTCCTTTTCTCTCAAACCCACCAGTCCCTCTTCCCATTGTCATCGAGGGCCCCAAGCCCTCCCACCTTCTCTAGGCCTAGTCCAGTGGTCAGCAAACCGCAGCTCTCGAGTCACATGCAGCTCTTTGGCCCCTTGAGTATGGCTCTTCCACAAAATACCAAGTGTGGGCACACACGTACAGTTTGACTGAAACTTTGTGGCCCATGCGCATAAGTCAGTTTTCGGCCTGGGCGAGTCTATTTTGAAGAAGTGGCAGAACACGCCAAGGGGCTAAAGAGATGCTTGTGGCTCACAATCCTCGGTTTGCTGACCACTGGCCTAGTCAGTCATGCCTATCAGCTCAGCCTGTCCATACCCTGGAAACAGTTTGGCAAATGGTTAAATACTAACCTGAAAAGTTAAGACTGAAAGGCCCTAAAATCTGGTGTCTTTCCCCCACTACCCCTTGCTTACGGATTCATGCACCAGTCGGGTCCCTCAGCCTGGCCTGCACCCTCTTGCAATCCAAGACCCTTCGGGGGATGTTGGCCTGACAGTTTCGGCCCAGTCCCTGCAGGCCAGACCAATGGACCCCACCAATGCACAAATCCATGCATTAAACCTTTAATATGCATATAAAATCTTTGGTTAATCTCTTCCGCCCTCCCCTTCCCCACTTCCCTCTGAAATTCATCAGTCTGTTCCAAGTTTCCATGCCTGTGTGTTGGGTGTCTGCCCCCTGGTGGTCACTGCATGTCACAGCTACTGGTCAAATGGTCACTTAGGCTTTTATATAGACAGGAAGGATAAGAAGATCTATGGCATCAGTACAAGATAGCTTTTTTTTTTTTTAACACATTGCCAAAGTATCCCTTCTCTTTAATTCAAATAAAGCATACTGGTTTCAAAGCTCCCACACACCCAGCCAGCCTGCATCAGCATTTTTTCTTCTGTCTTCAACTCTCCACCTCCATCCACTTATACATCACATAACAGGGGCTGATAAGTGCTCACTGGGCTGAGCACATCTTAACTCTCTTCTAAACCCACCAAAACCACTGTGAAACAGAATCAACTCAAACTAGTGGCTGGTACACTACAGATGGCATACACCAGACCCCCATGTGTCACCCACTGAACCTGAAATCACCCAGTAATGGAGCCCATGCCAACTTTCCCATTAATAAAAGGCCATGAATTTGTAAAATAGCTCATTAACTCAAGAGTCTGTTCTCTTTCCTACACATAAAGAAAGTAAGAGTTTCATATGAGAGCCTTAATGTCAAGTACTGACACCTCCAATCCCAGCACTTGCTTTATTCTTCTTAAGAACTAAAATGCATCTTCAGACTTCATCTTCCACCACATACACAGAAGATACAATCTGGTTTTTTACCAGTAGAGAGATTCCACTTGTCCCTCATAATCGAAATTTCTGGAAGGAAATAAACTTCACTTACTCTACTCAACCACTGAGAAGCCTGCAAACAGAGGACGGGTGTGCAGGACTTCCTGAGCCAGCCCCACGTGCACTTCCTGTGGGGCTAAGAGCAGCGGGTCCGAGTTGCAGAGCATAAGCTGAGGCAGTGAGCATCTAAAGCCAAAGCAACTTCAGGCTTATTCATCACTGTGCCACTATCACCTTACACAGTAGGTGGATGGAAGAGCCTAACTTCTAGCTGCAAAACAGGACATGTGGTAACACTGCAATTAATGGTGATTAGACTTTTTTATAAAATGAAAATATTAACAAGATCAGCATTGCAGCTCCATCTCAATCCATCAAAATGGAATTTTCCACAACATCCGAAACCTTCCTCAAGGAAGAGAAAATTGACATAAGGCAAGGAAGACAACAGATGCTTTAAAGGCCCTCCCTTGTGCAGCACCCATGAACTAAGTGATCACAGTGGCCAGAACCCTGAAGAGACAAACCAACAGAATTACCTGCAGAGCCTGGCCCTCACCCAAACTACTAACCCGCAGAATCATGAGCAAATGAAATGATGGTTGTTTTAAGCCACCTGGAGGGTGTTTCACAGCAAAAACCAACTGAAAGAGGCACTTATCACTACCTAATGTCTTTCTTTTCTGTCTTCTTAAGCCCCATGAAAACAAGGACTGTCTTTTTTGTCAATTCTGTATCTCCAACATCTAGAATAGTCTGTGGTATTTCTGTATTGAATAAATATGCCATATATCTAAAGAGAAGACCATATGTACTTCTTACTAAAAGTTTTTAAAAGTGAAATTCTTAATTTATGAGTTAATAAGCATTAGTACTTTAGAGCACAAAGTTATCTTCTGTGTCTTCACTATCTTCATGGCTCTGTTATGAACTGAACTGTGTTCAACCTTCCTGCTTTATGTGGCAAAGGCCTGACCTCCCCATAGCTCAGAAAGGGACTTTGCGGAGAAAGGATCTTTAAAAAGATAATACGGTTAAACCGAGGTTGTAAGAGTTGACCAAGCACATAGAGACACCAGGGGTGCCCTGGGGAAGGCCATGTGAGGGCACAAAGAAGCAAGCCACAGAGAGGCCTCAGGAGAAATCAAATCCGCCTACATATCTTAGACTTTTAGCTGCTAGAATTGCAAGAAAATTAATTCTGCTGTTGAAGCGTCCAGTCTGTGGTATTTTGTATGGCAGCTCAAGCCAATCAATGCAGGTAAGGAGTTCACATGCATCTGTTCTTGTGGCCTCATAGTGTTACCACATTCTCTAAAAAATAAAAATTGTTGAAAGATTTATCGGAGAAATGTTGGGTGGCAAGTAATTTTTTGAATTGATTTTTTTTTTTTTTAATCCTCACTGGAGGATTATTTTCTCATTGCTTTTTAGAGTAGAAAGGAGGGAGGGACAAGGGGAAAGAGAGAGAGAATTCGATTGGTTACCTCCCACACAACCCCCAACCGACCGGGACTGGGATCTAACCCACAACCCAGGGATGTCCCTGATGGGGAATTGAATCCAAGACCTTTAGGTGCATGGACTGATGCTCTATGTGCCAAATAGATTTTTAATTCGGAAGTGGGTTTTAGTCCCATTTCTGTGACTGATAAGCTCTGTGATTGTATGGGGGTCTGTCACCTCTTCAGAACATAAACCTTGGGCCCATTCTTTCACTAAAGTTTCAACCAGATAATCTTGAAACCCCCAAGCAGCCCTAACATTCAAGTGAGCAAACATGGGAATAATTACCAGAATGTGCAAATGAATTCTGCCAGTGATTTAAAAAGGAGTTTCAATTTCCACTTTTACTCACAGTTGTTTGATATCACTCTTGAACATCATAGGAAGGAAGTTTTCCCATAGTTTGTTAGTGCAATAATGCACAGAAATGCTATGTTGAGCAATCAGATAGTTGTAGAATGTATTTCTTATATTTTTTTAATATATCTTATTGATTTCCGAGAAGAAGAGAGAGGGAGAGATAGAAACATCAATGATGAGAGATAATCATTAATCGGCTGCCTCCTGCATGCCCCCCACTGAGGATCGAGCCTGCAACACAGGCATGTGCCCTTGACCAGAATCGAACCCAGGTCCTTTCAGTCCACAGGCCAACGCTTCGGCCACTGAGCCAAAACAGTTAGGGCTGTATTTCTTACATTCTTTTGAGGGGAGAGAATTTCTATTGCTATTTTCTTCAAAGAGCTTCTTTTGTAAGACAATATATCTCTTAAGTAAAAGTATGTAGCACAGGGAGAGCATAATCTCAAAGTTCATTTCTCAAAGGTTTCTTCGCAAGCAGAGAAAATGCACGTTAGCGAAACCTTCCTGCCCTACAATTCAGTCCCCATAGTTTTGCTAGGATGAAATCTGTATTCTGAGTAGTTTCTCTTTTGTTAATATTTACAAACAAGCAGCAGGAAATGAAAACTATGCTTTAGGAGTATAAGAATAATAAATGTTAAATCTGCAAGACTTCATTGTCTAGTGATTATGTAGCACCATCCCATTTCCAAAGTGCCTTAAAGTCACCATTTTGTTCGTTTGTTTTTTAATATATTCTTATTTCTTTCAGAGAGATGAAGGGAGAAGGAGAAAGAGAAACATTAATGGTGAGAGAGAATCATTGATTGGCTGCCTACTGCATGCCCCCCAGGGGGATCAAAGCCTGCAGCCCTAACCAGGAATCAACTGGTGAACTGGTGACTTCTTGGTTCAAGGGTTGACGCTCAATCCCCGAGCCACAACAGCTAGACACCATTGCTTCTTGAAGCAGCACTCTGGGTTGGGTTTGGATTTTTATCTGTACTATATGAGTGAAGTTCTTCAAAGATATTAAACAGCCTGCTCTTGTCAGGGGCCAGCTGAGCTTCGAGACAGACTGAAATTGAAAGCTCTTGTAGTGTTTGCTATTTTGGGTCGGGGCAGAGTTATAAGAGAATAAAACTTTTTCATTGGTAATTGTCAAACTGGAATACTGGGTTAGCAAAACACATTTTTCCTAAGATGAAATATTTTAAGCATAATGAAGATTTTGGTTTAATCAAAGTTTTTATGAATAAACCCTTTAATTCCAAGGCAAACTATTTCTCAGTGTGTTTCAAGGCCAGAATTTACTCTTATCTCGCTACACTGTTCTAGGTATGTAATTTGCACATATTCAGTGAAATTCTTGTAAGAAATATAAAACTAAGCCAGGTAGAGCCATTCTGCATCTAGAATAACTGGGCTTCCAAATGGTTCTATTTCCTTTGATTTTTATTTTTTTTCTCTTCTATACTATTCAGTACTGAATTTATAGGGACATTAAGATCCTGAAAGAATCAGTGGCATTATCAAATTACTCCTTTATGCGTTTGTTGATGGAAGAGAATTCAAAAATATTTTTAAATGCTCAAATTTGTTCAGGGGGTGGGAGGGTAGTAGTTCTATGTGATAGGAACATATGTATGAATAGACATGGGTCACAAAATAATAAAGCTTTTAAGAGAAAAAATCCCAATTCACTAAACTTTTGTCAATTGTAAGAAAAAGCTTTCTGAAAGTATGTGCTAGGGTCAGTCATTAGTAAAAAGATGAGAAAAAAAATCGGTTCATTTGAAAAACAAAGCTGGAAGACTCACACTTCCCAATTTCAAAATCTACTACAAAGCTATAGTAACCAAGACTATGGTACTGGCACAGAGTAAACAGAGATCAATGGCACAGACTGAAGAGTCCAGAAATTTAAAAAATAATAAAAACAGTTTAAAAACCCTCACATTTAGGGTCAAGTAGTTTCCGATAAGTGTACCAAAACAATTGAATGGGAAAAGAATAGTCCTGAAAACAAATGGTGCTGGAACAACTAGATATCCATGCAAATGAGCCACATCACAACAAGTATTATTTCAAAATAAGTCAGAGAACTAAATATAGGAGCTAAAAGTAGGAAATGTAAAAGAAAACATAGGAATAAATCTTCATGACCTTGGCTTGGAATATTTTTCTGCAATAAAAAGAAATGAAGTACTAATACAAACTACAACACTGATGAAACTTAAAACATGCTAAGTGAAATGACCAGTCACAAAACCCATATTGCTTGATTCCATTTATATGATATGTCCAGAATAGATAAATCTATAGGGACAGAAAGTCAAGTAGTTGTAGTCTAGGACTGAGGAGAGGAAAGGGGAGAGGTAGTAATAAGATGACTGGGGTATGGGGTTTCTTTTTAGAATGCTAAATGTGTTCTAAAGTACAGCTATGATGCAACACTCTGTGAACTAAATATACTAAAAGCCACTGAATTATACACTTAAAATGGGTGAATAGGGGATATTTGAATCACATTACAATAAACTTTTTAAATTTTTTTTTTAATTTACTGATTTTAGAAAGATGGAATAAGGGGGAGAAGGAAGGAGAGGGAGAGAGAGGGAGAGAGAGAGGGAGACAGACATCAATTTTGTTAACCCATTTATTCATGTATTCATTGGTTGCTTGTATGTGCCCCCTGGTCTGAAACCTTGTGTATAAGGACAATGCTCTAACCCAGTGGTCGGCAAACTCATTCGTCACAGAGCCAAATATCAACAGTTCAACGATTGAAATTTCTTTTGAGAGACAAACTTTTTAAACTTCAACTTCTTCTAACGCCACTTCTTTAAAATAGACTTGCCCAGGCTGTGGTATTTTGCGGAAGAGCCACACTCAAGGGGCCAAAGAATCACATGTGGTTCTCAAGCTGCAGTTTGCCGACCACTTCTTTAACCAATTGAGCATTGGTTGAAATAAACCATTTTTTCGTGAAGGTTAATCTCCTCCTACTCCCCACGACTCCCATCAAAAAAGGAGGAGGGGCCCCAGCCAGTGTGGTCACAGGTTTGATCCCCAGTCAAGGGCATGTACAGTACCTGGGTTACAGGTTCAATCCCCAGTCCTAAGGGCTGGAGGCAACCAATCAATGTTTTTCACATTGATGTTCCTTTTTCCAAACCCCATCCCACCCTCACCCCCCGGCCTTCCACTCTCTAAAAACCAATGAAAAAAACATATCTTCTAGTAAGGATTAAAAAAAGTCTATGAGATGAAAAATACTAGTACACTAGATGGGATTAATGGCAGAGTCAACACTGAAGAAAAAAAGATACACTGACATAAGGCATAGCAAAAGAAACTAGCCAAAAAAAAGCCCAAAGTGGGGGTAAGAGAGACTCATGAAACAACTGTAGGTGGTCTAATAAACATGTGATGGCAGTGCCAAAAGTAAAAACAGAGGAGATGAAAAAAATTGGAAGAAATAGTGGCTACAATTTTTCCAAATTTGAAATTTCTAACTAAAATCACCGATCCAAAAAGATCACAAACTCCAAGCACAGGAAACATGAAGAGAAATACACCAAGACACATCACAATCAACTGCTCAAAACCAAGAGTAAAGGGAAAATCTTACAAGTGGTCAGAAAAAAATATATCTATATACAGAGGAACTAAATAAATAGCAGATTTCTCAGTAGAAACAATACAAGTGACAAAACAGTGGGGAAACATTGAAAGAAAAAACAATCTACCTGTTAAAAATGAAAGCAGCAATAAAAAAGTTTTCAGACATACAGAGACAGGCCAGTATTAATTCAGGGCAAACAGAAAAGGGAAACTGAGACAGGTGGTTAAACAGCAGTGTGCACCCATCTAGAAAATCACGATGCCAAGCAGCTGCAGCCATCTAATAAATCCCACCTTCCCTGAACTGGGGACACTTAAAAAGAGTAAATGCTTGTCACTTCTCCACTGGAGAGTAATTTAAATCACTCAGGGAGACAAATAGCAAAAATCCAATTAGTGTCATTTGCCAACCACACCCAAGGACAAGTGGAGTTAAGAGAATAAATCTTATTGTGGTTCATCAGCATAAAGCTGATTAATATTCTATTGAAATACTCCTTTAAGACCTCTCCTAAACTCCAAGCCTTTAGAATCCCTCAAAACAAAGGTTCCATTACACAACGTCGCTAATAGGAGCACTCTGTGCCTCCCCCAGCCCATGCTTCTCCCATAGGCAAGCTCTAAAGGACTCCACTTAGGCTTGCAACCAGGACAACAATGGGCAATGGTAGTTCATCCCAGGTAAACCCCCTTGCTTGTCCCCAAGGCCCCTTTTTCTCATACTTCTTGTGAGCCAAAGCAGACCAGCAGAGGCTCATTTCCCTAGCCTTTCCTTGTCTCATTGTTTAATAAACATCCTCTAAAATTCACCTGGACCTGTGCTTTGAAATTATTCCTGCATGAAGTCAAAAACCCACACCCTACCAGCTGACTCTAGGCAGCCACGCAGAGCCAGGTCTCCTTTTCTGTAACAATACAAAAGCTGAAAAAAATTCATCCCCAGCAGTCATGTATTATAAAAAATGATAAAGTCCTTCAGGCAGAAGAAAAATTATACCAGATAAAATATGGACCTATACCAGAAAGGAAGAGCCCCAGAAATACAAACCACATGTTATTTACATTAGGGTTTGTCCCACACTTAGGTACATCTTTTTCACAAATATATTTTGAGATTTATGATATATAAAAGTAAAAGGCATAACAAAAATACTAAAAGGCAAGGCAGGGAGAAATGAATGTGATACTATTATAATGTTCTTATATTGAACATTAAGTATATATCATTTGAAAGTAAACTGTGACAAGTTAAAAGTATATACTATAAACCCTAAAGCAACTTACAAAATAGCTAATAAGCCAGAAAATGGAATCATAAAACCACTCAAATAATCCAAAAGAAAGCAGATAAAAGGGGGAAAGATAAACCACAAATGAGAAGAAAATCCACAGCAGAAAGACATGAAACAAAATACAGCTCAAGAAGGTCCTACAGGCCTTGGCCGGGGTCTTGGCTGGCTGGAGCAGACAGCACAAAACGATGTGGGTTCGACTCACAGACAGGGAAAATATCTACCATTGCAGGTTCTAGCTCCAGTTGTATGGGAAGCAACTGATAAATGTTCCTTCTCCTTCATTCTCTCTCATGAGTAAACATAGCTTCTGGGTAGGGTTTTTAAAATCCTATATTTAGTATTTTAAGTCACTTTTTTCATATTAAGTGAAAACTTGTGGAATATATATTTTCAAGTAATTGTGTAGCAAACAAATTCAATCTTGGTATTGACTGATAGAGGCCTTTTTTAAACAAAATAAGACAAAAACAATTCACATTTTGATGCGGCCATCTAATAAATCCTACCTTCCCTGAACTGGGGACACTTAAGAGTAAATGCTTGGCACTTACCAGCATTTATTAGAGAAAGGTTAGAAATATTTCACATGAGATAAAATTTTTTCAAAAAAAAACTATTTCACTTAAGCTTAGAAAAATAAAATTGCCTTTTGCCTATGTTATCAAAAATAAATATAGCACCTAAAAAGAAATGCTTTAAAAACTCTGCTCTTTAAATCATTTTCATGTATATTTGAATTCCAGAAACTCATTAAAAACGATGTGAATATCAACAGCACCACTGCCACCACTTTACAGAAGTGCCTTCTGCCCCAAGGTCCAGGCGAGCAACAGTTCTATCAGGTAGTCTCTACTGTGCTCTCTGAAGGGCAATGTGAGGACCCCATATTCCAGTTAGGAGTCCAGATGTTACTGAAGCCACTCTCCCCAGCACCTCTCTGGAGACTCCGAGGGTACTAAACGAATCAACTGTCAACTCCTCACTGATGCAGGATGAACACCACAGTAGCACACACTGGAGGGAAGGCCTCCCAAGGAGGTCTTGTGGCAAACTGAAAGGGCCGCCATTACCATAAGCAATGACGCCTCCCCTCCTATCTTTAGTCAAAGTTCTCTCAACCAAGACTTGGATGAGTCATCAGCTAAAGGCTTGTTTTAACTACAGGCCTACTGTCCTTGCTCCCAGCCCATCTGAGCAGCATCCAGAGAACCTGAATTTAAATCACAAAGCTTCACCCTGCACATCTCTACTCCATCATATCCGACTTTGTGGCACACCTCACCCGGCTCTTCTTCACCTGCAATATTATCCTCTTCAAATCGCTTGCTCCATACTCTTCTTCTTCCAGTCACCAGTGAGCAGACCTGGCCTGGCACTAGAAGAATGATTGACAGGAATCTTTCCTGGCAGAGCAAGCTCAAAATATCCAGACAGAGGAACACTAACCCGATACTCAGTCCCCAAGTCACTAGAGTAAAAAGTTGAACATCCACAAGTTTTTTCTGGAAACTGAGAACAAGAATGGATGCAAAAGCATACAAGGCAGGCAAAAGCAGGTTTAGAACTGTAAGTACATGAAACTGTTTATTCTTGTATTATTACTTACCAATTATTGTATATTTTCTTTACAAACAACTGTAAACTTACACTTATCCCAACCTGTGTAGACAACATACAGAGAGCAAACAGACACGCTCTGGTGTGCCCACTTCCAACAGAAGGCAGCCTCTTGCAGGTGAATGAAGACACTTGGCGCCTGTGTGTCACTTTAATGCACATCTTCACCCTCACAAGACTTGGTGCCCAACGTGGAACACTCCAATAAACTGTATGCTCCTTGGATATACTGCTCTAACTCAGGTCACAGGTGTCTTGACTTGAGATCTCAAACTGAACGGTCATAGAACATGAAGAGGGTCCCAGAGCACTGAAGGGCCAGGGTTCTAGTTGCCAGCAGTGTTCTGTTATCATCACAGCAGGTAGGAATGAAAGCTCCAAATACAAGAATTTTCCAAAGGGCACTATTATTAAATATAATTATAATTGTACCTGAGTGCAGTTAAGTCTCTAATAAAAGTACTTTAAGATTTAGAATAAATGATTTTAAAAATACTTTAAAGGCACACTGGAAGCAAATCAAATGAGTAATTGTATTCTCCCATATGTAATATAAGAAATCCTTCTTTAACTTGGTATCTATCTTCTGACCAAAGAGAATAGATTTTTTTGTTTGTCTTTCTTCTTAATCCTGGTGAGGCCCAGCATCTGCCTTCAATGAAGGGAACCCCAGTCTTCAGCACCACATGACAAGTAGTGGCTACTACACATGGAATCCCCCAAAAAGTGCAAGGAAAAGCTATTTCAGCCCTAGTTCCTGACACCTGACTTCACAGACCTCATTGATAGCAAACAATTTGTCTTCACAGGGATCACAGTCAAAGAAATGACTTAAACTTATAAACTCCCAGTGATGCCAGCAGGGAAGGGCAGACAGGCACATAGATGGCAGGCAGGGCCACAGTGCCCTCGGCATCTGCTCAAGTGATGAGAAATGGAAAGCCCCGCAGATAAAGCTCCACTCTCTCCCTTCACAAAGACCCCTCGGTGCAACCCCACCAAGCAGCTCCTCCATTCGGGTCAGGATACCAGGCCAGAGTGGGACAGCCAGACCAGACACAACTGCCACCCGCCTCAACTGTGGGAAACAGCCAGCCTGCAGCGCCATACCTATACTCTGGAAACTATTCAGCAATAAAAAAGGAATAAGCTACTACAGTTAGTAGTACAGTGAACCTCAAAAATATGATGCACTATGAAAGAACACAGACACCAGAGACCACATATTGCATGATGCCAATGATATGAAATGGGCCAACTTATAGGGCAGGATTAGCGGTTGTGTGGAGCTCTGCACTGGAACAGGGATTAACTCTAAATGAATATGGGGACCTTGCTAAGGTGACAAGAGAGTTCTAACACTGATTTGGGGTGATGACTGCACCACCCAATAAATTTACTAAAAGTCACTGAACTGTAAGCTTGCAGAGTAGACGTCATGATACATCAATTATACCAGTACCTCCAAGAAAGCTGTATAAAACAACAAAAGCAAACCTGCTGAAGGAACTTCTAAATCTCTCAGAGGCTTGCTCAGGTAGCAGCAAGCCTGGTAAGGCTCTGCTCTGCATCCTGCCCCTCGCTCATCCTCATCCTCATCGTCCTGGGCCTGCACCTCCCAAACTGAGTGATCAATTATGTTATCTACTTATGAAAGAAAGTTTTTAAAGGGTAAGGTAGTGCCCTGGCCAATGTGGCTCAGTTGGTTGGAGCATCATCCCACGTACTGAATGGTCACAGGATCTATTCTCGGTCAGGGCACATACTTAAGTTGCTGGTTCTTAGGCTCTACAGTTGGGAGCCACAGGTTGAGAACCCCTAGCAGGGTCGCCTAAGACCGTCGGAAAACACAGATATTTACATTATGATTCATAACAGTAGCAAAATTACAGTTATGAAGTAGCAACAAAAATAATTTTATTGTTGAGGGTCACCACAACATGAGGAACTGTATTAAAGGATCGTGGCATTAGAAAGGTTAAGAACCACTGCTCTAAGGCCAGGCAATTCCTTGGCTCAAACAGCTATTCACAACCAGTGACGAATTATTTACTAACAGAGCAAAGAAACAAAATAAAAGACTGTGAATGAACTTCAAGTGTCCAAGCATCCATCTCTAAATTAAAATATTTTTAGTTTATAATATTTTTAGTTCCCTGGGAATGAAACTCCTTAGATGATTTCACCTGTTCAGGAGTGCATTATCACAGGAGTAGGATGGATTATTCCAAAAATTTATTGCTCTTCCAGGATCAGTTCAGAATCTACAAACACACAACACTGCAACAAAAATGCCCTCAGACAATATTTTTTGATTATGTCAATATGTAGAAATATATATATATCCAATATTGGTTAAGAAAAAAGGCAAAATACAAGTCCGTAACTAAGCAAATGAACACATATTTATCACAAAGTTTCAAGCAACAAGAATTAAAAACCCGTCATCACCAGGGCTTTACCTAGTGGTTAGATGTTCCTGATTTAGTTGAGTTCCAAACGATTTTTGGAACTTTGGGGTTGGTATTTCTTAAGAGGTGTACACCAACATGTGTGTTCAGCAGGCCTGGTTTCCTCCCACCTGACAAGTCCAAAATCCTTCCCACATTAAGGAACTCTGTCCCGAACAAGTATGTGCAGGCCACCCCAAGGCAAGCCAACGCGCCTCCTAAGGAAACATTTGCTTCTACAAAATTGTTCTTGGCCCCTGGGGAAAATATCTGATTAAGAACAAAAGATGGGACAATGGGAAAATAACATTTAGAGAACTCTTCACAATAGTCCAAGTGCTTGCTTCAAAATGTCAATTTATATGGCACTTTTTTGGTGAGCATTGAAAAGTGGTTTTGATACTTTCACAAGTTCCAAGGCTCCTAATCCAGTGGGCAAGCAGTGCACCCATTTAAAGGGCCACACCAAAGCCTGTGGAGAAAGAGCAAGTTCAATGGAGACCAGAATCCCCTCTGACTCTTGCGCTCGCTCTTGCTCTACCAGCACTGCCACCACCGCCTCCCCTGCTCTCTCCTGGGCTGCTGTCCTAGGCGAGTCATCTTTCCCATTCCTTTCCAAAACATCATCTGATCACATCTCCTAATCCCAGGGACCTCAAGCCCAACAAACTCCAATGGTTCCTCAATGCTCAAAGAATGATGTCCCTCCTCAAATCGTGCACAAGCAACCTCTCCCCGAGATGCCCACTGCTCCTTGACCCTCCTGCCACTCCCAAAGGTCACCAGCAGCCTTCCAGTGAATGAAGGTGACAGCAGGAGCACAGTGCAGTGTCAAACAGTGCTGGTGCTGCTGACCATCCTCGGGCCAGAGAACTCTCCTCCAGTGCCTCCTCAGCCAGCGTCAGACAGGGCCAAGGGGCTCAGTCCTTCCTGGGAGTAGCTCTGACCCCAGACACTTCACCCATTGAGTTCCACCCTCTCTTCCTCTCACTCCCTCCAGTACCTCTCCAGGGGCAGGGCCTTCCTTCTCCAGGTCAAGACAATTTAATATACCAGCCACTGTATCCTCACGACATATACAAGAAAAAAAAAACAAAACAGTCAAAATATTTAAAATAATAAAATCCAATGTAACATAAAAGGAATTTTGATTTATTATTTGTTTTTATTTTTCAAGCTAGCACACTCTCCCTTCAATTAAAATAATTAAAATTCACTATATTTACTCAACATGCACAAGATCATCCTATAACTACTTCTGTTATATGTGGTATTATGAATAAAACATTGCAAATAGAAATTCACAAATTGTTTTAAGTTTTAATTTATATGCGTGACCTTCCCTGTGAACCCTCAGAAACCTAAGGCAAAAAATAAATTCCACTCAATAAAATATATGCTATGTTTCAACTCCTTTTTTAAGATACAGGTATATACTATTCAACTCTACCCAGACTACATACTATTTTTTTAGAGACAGAGAAAATTATAAACTACTAGGGGCCCAGTGCACAAATTCATGCACCTTGAAAGGAACTGTGGGTCACAAGGCTGCAATGGGCACAGGGGTGGGTGGGTCTCTGCCCATCCTCCACACTCCCGTCAGGCCCCTCCCACTGGACACCTGGTTCCCTATCTGCCAGCAGCCCCTCTCCCAGGTGCTGACAGGGCCAGCCCCATGCACATCCACTCATAGTGTAGAACGATTGAGGCCTGGCACCAGCAGTGGGTGCAAGTGGGGCTGATGCGGGCAGCAGGTGCGAGTGCCAGGCAGGACCACGGCACATGAGAGCAAAGAATTTCCAGTAACCACAAGAGGCTTGCGCTGATGACAGTGACCAGCACCCCGCCTTGGTCTGGGATCCCCACTCACTCATTCCACTGTGGCTAACACCCACCATGTTCCATGCTCTGCCACCTGCTGCCAACGCCCGCCACGTTCTGTGCATGCCTCCCTAGTGGTCAACGCACGTCACAGCACAGGTTGTTTGGTTGTTCCGCTGTTCAGTCTATTTGCATATTAGATATAGATGTTATGTTCTGTGAAAATGGTTTTTTTAGCCTAACAAAACTCAAAAAACTCCCTCACATTTAGTCTTCTCAAAATAAACAACCACTGTCACTATAACATAAAAAGTTCATAGAGAAAGTGAAAAACAGAAAAACTTAACAATGAAACAAATTAGGACTGTGGGTTGTTCAGCTTACAAGTGTTTTATCTAAAACTGCTTTAAGAAAAAATAATTTATAAACAGTCACAAATATTTCACAAAGTCTGATGCTATTCACACTGTGAGATGTTTAGCAGCAATAAACAAATGCTAAAGTGTTAACAACCAAATCCCAAAACTATCATATACAAATCATGCCAACAAATACCCTAAACAAACTTCTATGCATAATAATTCTAGAAATTACACATTTGAAGAGAGAAGAAAACAGAGACGTTAACTGTTTCTGCTATCTCCACCAACACTAAGACAAACTTCCCTCTGCATAACCATTAAAGAGCTTCTGTAATACTAAGAAAACACACATGAAACAATACGAAAATGTGTGAGAAGGCTTTGTGATTATCTACCAAAAAAAAAAAAAAAGTACATTCTGAAGTGATTATGGGTGAAATGGTTTAAGATAAGGTGGGAGGAAGACCACAGATACAGATTAGTCATGTGCTGGTAACTGTTAAACTGAGTGAGTAATCTATTCTCTCTCCTTGTATATGTTGAAATTTTCCAAAGTAATAAAATAGAACTCTGGTTAGCAAAATCTCAGGCACTGCCAGAAACCCAAACACTTCCCAAATGCAGTGCTCAGGTGCTAGAAGCAGAGAGGTAAAAGCCAGGAACCTGCTACCCCTGCCACAAAGATCTGCTACCTCTTAAAGCCATTCACACATCCAGGTTCGTCTTTCTTTTTCCTTATGGTTTAAAGGCAGACTGCCAGCTTTTGGTTTACTTCACCACTCTTCATATCCAAGCAGACCCAGGAAGACACAGACAACAGACCACTGTGTGACCAGGTCAGAGACAAGCGCTGGCTTCCTCACTTGGAAGAGTACACTCTCCACTTCGATTTGGCAAAAAAAAAAAAAAAAACCGGGTTAGAAAACACTGACTCCTTAAACAAACACTGGGGTGGGGAGTGCGATAGCAGGCCACTCAGTGAACCGCAGCACAATCTTTTCCAAAATGTTCCAAAGGCGTCCAATTCAGGCCAGCCTAGAAGGCTAACTTAACAAGGCTCCCTTTCAAACTAAAAAATCTGGTCTGGACCCCAACAGCTAAACAACAAAACGCAGGCTACTCCACTTGCGATCACCTAAGAACACCTCCAGTACAGACCCCAGGCCCGTCTACAGCCCAGGCCGGGAAAGCCTGAGCTGGGGCGGGGGTTCAAGTGGCAGACAAACCCTCTCAAAAAGCAGAAGACAACAATAGGCTTCACACTTCATTTGGCCGAAGAAAATGTCCAAGTCAGCTTCCAACCCCTCCTCCATTTCCAATGAAACAATGACATTTCTTCATGGAGAGCCACAAAGCCCTGCTTCATGAGGTATTTCTTCTCTCAACCGTGCACCCTCTCACAGCTAGGAAACATGCCCGTGCACTTAACTTCCAGAAAACGTTTAAGAAAAAACGATCATGACGCGGAGCAACTCACATGGTGCGTGGAGTGCTCCAGGCCTGCGCCTCCGCTCGGCCGCGGCCCGCGCACTCCCACACAAGCGGACAGGACGCGCCCGGAAGGCGGAGGCTGCTGCTAGGTGTTGGCGAAAGGGAGCTAGGCTCCCGGTTCGGTTCGGTTCATTTGCGGAGGGTCGGTGGGTGTTAGAAAAAGAAAGACCTGGGTGGGTGTGAAAGCTGGGCATCCTCTTTACTCCACGCCCTCCCTCATTTCTGTTTCAATTACACACCTGTCAAACAGGTTATTCCTGGAACTAGATTTTATAACCCTCATACGACAATTCTTCCGGCTCCTGTGGCCCAAACACACGCCCCTCCCTTCTGCCCCAAGACTGTTTCTGTCAATAGAATGATGTTTGATAGTTTAAAGTGTCACCACTCTGCACCTCGGGCCCTTGGCAAGCACTCAAAAGAGGAAGCATGAGGACAATTTTCAAGGCCAAGGTAGTGGTTTAGGATAATCACAGACAAGGCCTTCTATTCTGAATTTTAATTAACACACACGAAGGCGGCCAGATTTGGGAAGAACAACAAAATGAAGGCTGTCTTATGAAAAAATGTCTTCCCATTTCAGCACAGTGCGTGCCTCAGATTGCAGCTCGTTTCCTTATCTCAAAGCCAGGAAATGAGGTCTTCTGAGGCGGGTCTGAATATTCGCTCTGTTTCAGAGCGGGCGGCCTGCAGGAAGCCCCTGCCAACTCCGGCCGGCGGCGTGGCCTCGGGCGGCAGCGGCTCAGCACAATCCCCCGCGAAGTTTCCACGCACGGGAAACAAAGAGGGTGCCCACACTGACCTTATAGACTTGTCCGTAGGTGCCATTGCCAACCACTTCCACCAGCTCGAAAATCCCGGCCGGATCCTAGGCGAGAGCAGGGAGGGGTTACCATCCCCGAGCAGCAAACAATGAATCAATAAAGCGGGGCCGCTGCACACTCAGGGCGGCCTCGAGGAGGTGGGCTCCGCCCGGCGCGCTCGCCTGAGCCGAGGGCCCGGGGCCGGAAGCCGGGGCGCACCCGCCGCCCGCACCCGCCCCGCACCCGGCCCGCACCCGCCACAGGCAGACAAAGGGGCCGCATGCCCGCGGCTCTGCCCGGCGCGGCCACTCACCCGCAGGGCGGAGAGGTCGATGTCCACTAGACTTTTCGCCGGGGAGTCGTTCGCCATTTTCCCGTTCGCCCGGGCGGGCGTCGGGAGAGGGTCGGCCGCTGTCCGCCTGCGAGGCCGGGGCTGGGGGCGGGGGCGGGGGGCGTGCGCGGGCGGCGCTCACACCATGGCTCTCGGGCCCCGCGCGGCGCCTGCAGACGGGCCGAGCTGGGCCGCGACGCCGGGAAAGCCGAAGAAGGAGCGCGAGGCCGTGAGACAAAGCTGCCCGGGCGCGGGGCGGGGCGGGGCGGGGCGGGACGTGCGGGGTGGGCGGGGCGGGGCGGCGAGGGGCCGGGCGGGGCGCGCGGGCGGGGTGGGGCGGGGCGAGGGGCGGGGCGACAGCGCCGGGCGGAGAGCAGCTCCCTCGCAGGCTCCGGCTGGAAAGCTGGGCGGAAGCGCTCTCACCGCAGCCCCGCCCCAGTCGCGGGTCGACGCCTGGGGATCTTGAAGGAGCCTCGGAGGGCAGAGAGGTGCGGCCGAACTATGGCCGGGCTACGGGAGGCGCGGGACAGGGGTGCACTAACAATGAGCCGGGACTCAAGTGCAAGAGGCTCCTGTCCCATGCGACGCGAAATGGATGTACCTTACCTGCGGAGTCCTCTCTTCCTCCGCACTCCCGCTCATCCCCATCGCCTTCCCGAACCCCGGATTCTCTATTCTCAAGACCCTCATTTCTGATTCCCCACATGATTTTCTTGTCCTTGCTCTTCTTTTCCAGGCCAACTTTGTGACCTGGTTGTACTTGGGGGATTCTCTGAGCATTCCTTGCCTGCCAGGTCCCCAAACTGTAGGTGGAAAGTTTCCAGAACAACTTCTCTAACTAGCAGGTCATGGGCACTAACCCAAGTTTTGTGCCTGGAGATCATTAAAGATCAATAAACAGGCATCTTCCAGCAACTTTGAAAACTTGTCAGTAATTAGACAATTTAATCCTATTAACAAAGATTATTTTTTTTCCTTTTAATCGATTTTAATTATATTAACCAAGTAAACTTACTGGATGAAAACTTTCAATGGCTCCCTATCACTTCACGTAGGTTCAAACCTAGGTGAGGGGATCACCAGGGGGGATTGGAGAAGCCAGATTGCTGATTCCACTTTCAGAGTTTCTGATTTAGCAGGTCCCGGACAGACCTAAGAGTTTGTGTATCTAACAGGTCCTCAGAAGGCGCTAACATTGCTATTACAGGGGTCACACTTTGAGACCAGAGCCTCACAGGCCTCAGAATTAGATTTCCAAACATCCTGGGATCATCATCTCGAGATTCCTGCTTTGCACACGGTACCAGATTTAATCCTTCTATAGCCCAGGAGTGATATTATCCTTATTTTAGGGATGAGGAAACCAAAGTACTGAAAGATAAGGGATGTCTCTAAATTCCTTAAAATATATCCTGGAAGTGGAACAGGTCAGCCAAGTGAGTCTTATACCCAGAAGACGTTTAGCACTCTCCTGCCTCCCAGCAGTTTGGTTTCCAAGATTTTCAACTATCCCTTGTAAGGCTACAATACATTCAAGGACGCCTGGAATCCACTGGGAAAATCATAGTAATCAGAGTGTTCCTCAGAACTGATTTTGCTTCATAATCTATCAGCAGCAATGGCAATATCTTTGAGTGTAAATTAAGTACTGTAATTTACTTAGAAAGCTAGACTGGTGCACATGTGAACTTTCAGACCAAATTACTAGTAATAGTATCTTAATAGTGTTTATTATTCATGATAGGTAACATGTATTGGGTTCAAACAGTGTGCTGAGCCCTTTACATGCATTATTTTATTATTTACATTAACACCAAATAGTAGGTACTCTTATTTTCCCCACTTTCCCCATTAGGAAATCAATGTCTAAAAAAGTGTGCATAAACTGAAGTCATGCATAAATACCAGACCCCTGCACCCACAGGACCACAGCCTCAATTCTGAACTCATGATATAGAGGCCTGCCTCAGACCACTCCCTTCTTCTTTGCCCAGCCAAATTTTCTCTGTTACCACAAACTCAGAAACCATCTCTTCCCCCTCCTCCCCATCTTTATCCAAGTCTCCTATGCTATTTCCCCATTTCACCACTGTGATGCTGATTCCCACTTTCAATTCAGTGCCTGTTCTTGGAGTACCTATCCAGTGCAAAGCACTGGCTTAGCCATTTTTCAAGATACAAGGGAGGTTAAGACCCTCACAGCTTACAATTGAATAATAGGTGTAAGATTGTTTCCTAAATAGCTATAGCTAATGTCAGATCATCATAAATTCTGGCTCAATGAAAAGTGGTTCAATGCTGGATTTAAGGCAAAAATGAACTGGATTTGAACCTAGTTCTGATACCAGTTGTGCAACCTTGCACATTTTGCCAACGTCTGAGGCTGTTTCCTTTTTGATATGCTAAATGAAGACTAGAGTGAAAGGACAACAAAGAGGCAGTCTCAGGAGCACAGGCAGAAGAGCCAGGCCCAGAGACAGGAGATATGGAAGTTCTTGTGCCAGTGGACTCTGAAGATTTGGCTTCTGGTGGGATGCCAGAGGCAGTGTACACAAGGAGGTAAAAATGCTGTGAGTGAGAGAGCCTGTTCACATTTGGGAGGATGCCGTCACGAACACAGAAAAGGATGGGAGAGTGTGCCCTGCCCACCATGCAGCTCCTGCTCCAGCTTCAAGGACAGAGTTCAAGTTCTCAGTTGAGCAGGTATTAGCTCACGCTGCATACTAAATACACAGGCTAGGTGGCTTAAGTAACAGAAATTATTTCCCCATGGTTCTGGTGGCTGGAAGTCCAAAGCCAAGGTTCCACATGATTTGGTTTCTGATGAGAGCTCTCTTCCTGGCTTGCAGATGACTGCCTTCTTGATCTCTCCTCACATGGGCTCTCCTGAGTGTTACCACATAGAGAAAAACCAGTTCTATGGTATTTTATCTAATACAGCCCAATCTTTTGACCTTATGAATTTAAACTTAATTATATCCTCACAGGTCGCATCTCCAAACAGCCACTTGGAGCTTAGGGTGTCAGCATACGGGGACACAGACATCTAGTTTATTACTATCATTTTCAGCACGGGAAAGCCAGGTGGCTTCCGTCATGGCCCTGGTCCTCAAGGGTCTATTGGAGAACCCAAAATAAATCTCCCAAAAAGATAATCAAGACAATAATTTGAAAAAATATAAGTATAATAATTTGGTATTTTAGGCTGGAGGAAAAAACATTTGACCTCTCACAAAGATAAAGAATGAGAAGCTGAAAGAATGAGGAAACTGGCCACCGTGGACTAGAGGACTCAGTCAGGAGAACCCAGGGAGTTAAAGCAAGATGGTTTAGGTGAGACCAAAAGAAAAGCTGAGGCATGCTCAATATGGGGTTTAAAAACGAAACCCAAATTAACAATTCAGGCAAGCTCAAGTGGCAGGTGAAAACTCAGTGAACAAAGGAATTTAAATGTGCCTCTCCCAGGGTAAATCAGCTTACACCCAGTTACAGAAATTCCAGGAGAGCCAAGCTATACAAGAGATGAAAATTGACAACCCCTGTACATCATTTAACTTATTTCCTGGTTTTTTCTTTATTGTTAAAATGTTAATAGAAGTTTATTTTCAACCTCAGAATGGGGCAGGAGAGCTGTTTAGGGCTCAGGGAGAGAAACAAAGATGGCGGAATAGGTGAATACCTAAACTGCTGCCTCGTACAATAATTTCAAAGCTACAGGTAAAAGACAGAACGGACAGCATCCAGAGCCATAGGAAAGCTGGCTGAGTGGAAATTCTACAACTAGAATAAAAGAAAGATGCTCATGGAGACTCAGAGGAGCTGCAAGAAGCTGAGATACGGAGACGCGCTTGGAGAGGACAAGTGGCAGAGTGCCTAGCTGGCTTCCTCTTGTGGGAGGGAGACAGAAACTCCTGACTGCACTGAACCCCAGTTCCAGGCAAGACTCATATGGTGGGAGTCTGGACTGTCATGAAAAGGGAGGAGTGCATGGAAAATTAGGGGAGCCGCAAAAGACAGAAGTCTGGACGCACGGAAGTATGAGTGCGCACACAGAGGGCTGACTGCTGATTGTGCTGCTGGATTTCTCTAGCAGGAGGGAGTCAGAACCTCCCAACTGTGCAGAAATCCACTTCCGACTACAATGAACCCCAGTTTGGGGCGAGACTCTGAGGACCCAGACTCATATGGGTTCCTGGAGTGCATGGAAACTCAGGGGAGCCAGACAGGCAGAAGTCTGGAGGCACACAAGCGCGAGTGGGCAGAAAGGGCTGCAGCAATTACTGAGGGAAATTGAGACCCAGGGCCTTGTAGGGCAAGGCTGATAAGAAGCCAAGGCTGTCTGTTCAACCCTGAGACTCAGCCCCATCCAAGCTGAACAGAGGCTGTTGCAATTTTGCAAGTATTGCATCATAAGGCTGACTCCAGCGCAGAAGTTCTCACAGCATAGACATAGCTGATTCTCACAGCCAATTGGCCTAGAGGTCAATTCCCCCCCAGTCATACCAACAATAATCCAGGCTTAACTACAACAAGGCTGTACCATCTATAAAGGGGTGCACCAAGAGAGTCCACCTCAGGTAACTGGGAAGGCGGAGTTACTGGGCCATATAGGACATCTAACACACAAAGCTACTCTACCAAGTCAAGGAAGCAGCAAAAATGCAGAGACAAAGGAACAGATCACAAATGAAAGAAATGGAGGAAAACAAACGACTGGATACAGAGTTCAAAAGGACAGTTATAAGGTTTTTCAAGAATTTCCTAGAAAAGATGGATAAATTTAGCAAGACAAGAGGAGATGAAAAAGGACCAACTAGAAATTAAACATACACTGACTGAAATAAAAAATATTATACAGAGACCTAACAACAGACTAGAGGAATGCAAGAATCAAGTCAAAGATTTGAAATACAAAGAAGCAGAAAACACTCAACTAGAAAAGCAAAAAGCAAAAAGAATCCAAAAATGTGAAGATAGTGTAAGGAGCCTCTGGGACAACTTGAAGTGTACCAACATCAGAATTGTGGGGGTGCCAGAAGAAGACACAGAGCAAGACACTGAAAACCTATTTAAAGAAATAATGACTGAAAACTTCTCCCACCTGGCGAAAGAAATAGACTTACAAGTCCATGAAGTGCACTGAACCCCAAACAAAAGGAATTCAAAGAAAACCACACCAAGGCACATCATAATTAAAAAGCCAAGAGCAAAAGACAGAGAGAGAATATTAAAAGCAGCAAGAGAAAAACAGTTCATTACCTACAATGGAGCACCCATACGACTGTCAGCTGATATTTCAACAGAAACTATGCAGGCCAGACGGGAGTGGCAAGAAATATTCAAAGTGATGAATAACAAGAACCTACAACCAAGATTACTCTACCCAGAAAAGCTATCATTCAGAATTGAAGGGTAGATAAAGAACTTCACAGATAAGAAAAAACTAAAGGAGTTCACCAACACCAACCCAGTATTATATGAAATGTTGAAAAGTACTTTTTAAGAAGAGGAAGAAGAAGAAAACGGTAAAGATAAAAAGTACCAACAACAAATACATATCTATCAACAAGTGAATCTAAAAATCAAGTGAATAAAAAATCTGATGAAGAGAATAAACTGGTGGATATAATAGAATCAGGGGCATAGAAAGGGAGTGGACTGACAATTCTCAGGGAGAAAGGGGTGAGGGGGGTGCAGGGAGAGACGGGACAAAAATCATACACCTATCGATGAGGACAATGGAGAGGGGTGGTAAGGGCAGAGGGAGGGGTGGGAGCTGGGTGGAGAGGAGTTATTGGGAAAATAGAGGAACAATTATAATAATCTGAACAATAAAGATTTATTAAATAAAAAATTTAAAAAAATAAGTTAAAGGCTCAGGGTCATAGAAGAATTAGGTCAACTGGAAATAAATGATGGAAATCATAGTGAGCAAGAAGAATTGGGTCAAACAAAGGAAACAATGGTGAGATGTGTGCAGGAAAAGCTCAGAAAAAGGGAAGACCATAGGCTTAAGGGGCAGAAATCAAGTTCTTAATCTCTATTGAATGAATTTCATGCACCAGGACTCTAGTATGGAATATAATGGATAATATAAACTGACAAACAAAAACAGATCCAGAGACAGAGAAGCATCGATCAGGCCATCAAACCTCAGAGAGAAGATGTGGGAGGGTGAGGGTAAGGGGGAGAGATTAATCACAGAACTTATATGTATGCATATAAGCATAACCAATCAACATAGACAACGGGGGGGGGTGAGGGCATGAGTGGGGATGGTGGAGGGGACAATGGGATGATAAGGATACACATGTAATACAGTGGTACCTCGAGATACGAGTGCCCTAACATACAAGATTTTTGAGATATGAGCTGTCGAGCGAGTGATTTTTGCTTTGAAATCTGAGCAATATTTGAGATAGGAGTAATCATGCAGATCGACCAGCTGCACATGACCCACCAGTTTACCGCAACTCGATCATCTCATAGTTTCCCACGCCTCAAGGTTACAGAACGAATTAAACTCGTATCTCAAGGTGCCACTGTACCTTAATCAGTAAAGAAAAACAAATTTTTAAAGGAATTTTTGTGAGTTTATTTGAGCCAAACTGTTGACAATTGCTGGGAAGCAGAATCTCAATGAGTTGGGATAGTGCTCCAGAGAAAGGCAGGTTTTCATCTATTCTTATATTGCAGTCAAAGGAGGAAACATAGGTGGGTTACATGAAATCCATAGATGATAGATTAGAAATGAGGGAAAAAGCAAAGTGGGGGCAGAGGGGAAATCTCTGGGATTGCTCCCCTGTGGGATTGAGCCTTAACCTGCATTCAGACATCCCCTGAGAGGTCCCAGATTGGAGAGGGTGTAGGCTGGTCTGAGGACTCCAGGCTATGTCTGACCTATCTCTCTCAGTCCTATTGGCCGGATTCAAGCTAACCTATCCGTAGGAGTGTCTGGTGATTAATTTACATCATAGCAACTGGTCGACCAGTCATCTGTCTGCCTGCCCCCTGGCAGTGAACATCAAAGCAAGCAGATGAGTGGTCTTAGCATATCATTAGCATATTAAGCTTTGATTGGTTGCACAGATGACTGGACAACCAGACACTTAGCATATTAGGCTTTTATTATATAGTACTAGAGGCCTGGTGCATAAAATTTGTGCACTGGAGGCGGGGGTCCCTCAGCCTGGCCTGCACCCTCTTGCAAACTAGGGTTTTTTAGGGGATATCCAACTGTTGGCTTAGGCCCAATCCCACAGGGATCACTGCAGATAAGGCCCTAACTGGCAGATACCCCTCTCCTAATCTGGGACTGCTGGCTCCTAACTGGTTGTGTGGCTGCCTGATCACCCCTAACCACTCTGCATGTGTGCCTCATTGCCTTTAACCACTTTTCTATGTGCATGATTGTCCCTAAGCACTTGCCTGACTGCCTCATTGCCCCTATCCACTTGCCTACCTGTCTGATTGCCCCTAACCAAGCTTCCTGCCTTCCTCATTGCTGATAACCACTCACCTGCCTGCCTAGTGGCCCTAACCATTCCCTAGGGGGCAGGGCCAGCCGGAGTGAGGGGTTGTGGTGCTCTGTCTCTGGTCATTCTGGTCGTCCTGCCATTGCGGTTTCTGGGCTTTTATTGTATAGGGTTGTTGATGATCTCTCCCTTAAAGTCTCTAGAAATGATTTTTTATATATTTTGGTGCTCCTATATTGTGTGCTATATGTTTACCAGGAATATATCCTCTTGTAAGATTGATCCCTTTAGCATTATGTAGTGACCTTTCTTGTCTCTTGTGATGGTCTTAATTTGAAGACTATTTTGTCACTAATGAGTATTACTGCACTTGCTCTGTTTTTTATTCCTTTTGTATGAAAAACTTTTTTTTCCATCCCTTTAGTCTCATTCTGTGTGAGTCTTTTGTTCTGAAGTGGGTCTCTTATAGACAGCACATAGTTGAGTCATGTTTGTTTGTTTTTTATCCATTCAGCTACTTCATGTTTTTTTTATTGCAGCATTTAATCCATTTACATTTGAGGTTATGATTGTTAGGTACTTATTTATTACCATTTTATTCTGTATGCCTAGGTTTTTCTTTCCTTTTTTTCTTCTCATTACAACAGTCCCATTAGCTGGTTTGGTGGTGACAAAATAGTTACATTTTTTACTGGGAAGCTCTTTATTTCATTATCTATTTTGAAAGATAGACTTGCTGGTTAGAGTAGGCTTGGTTTCAGATCCTGCTTTTTATTACTTTGAGTACCTCATGACATTCCGATAAGAAATCAGCTGACAGCCTTATGGGAGCTCCTTTGTAGGTAACAAATAGCTTCTCTCTTGCTGCCTTTAAGATTGTCTCTTTGTCTTTAATTTTTGGCATTTTAATTATGATATGTCTGGGCATGAGCCTGTTTGGGTCTTGCTTGGGACACTCTGTGCCTCCTGTTCTTATGTGACATTTTGCTTCCGCAGGTTAGGGAAGTTTTCTGCTATTATTTTTTCAAACATGTTCTCCATCACTTCCCCCCTTTTCTTCTTCTGGCATTCTTGTTATACAAATATTGTCATATTTTATGCTGTCCCACAACTCCCTTAAACTATCCTTGGGTTTTTTTATTTGTTATTTTCTTTTTGGTTCTCTGATTGTGTGATTGATTTTTTTTTTCTGCCCTACATTCTAATTCATTGATCCTATTCTTGGTTTCCCCAAATCTGCTGTGTATTCCTTCCACTGTGTTCTTTATTAGTCCTATGTTATTCTTCAAAGTTACTACGTCTTTTCTCATGTTGTTGAGTATCTTTGCCATTATTATTCTGAACTCTATGTCTGATAAATTTCTTATCTCCATTTCATTTAGCTCTTCTGAAGAATTCTCTTATTCTTTCATTTTTGGGTGTTTTGGTGTTTTTTTTGTTTTGTTTTTTTTTGTCTTTTTATTTTGGCTATTTGGGTTTATGACTCTGTATTAGGTAGATCTGCTATGCCTCCCAATCTCTAGTGCAGAACTGTGTTAAACACTATTTCTGACTAATTAGATCAGGTAAAGTGTCAAAACCTCCAAAGACCTACTTCAGCTTGCAGACTTATTGGATTCAGTCTTGATTAGCCTAAGCCACAGATGGGGTGAGAAGTTTCCCCAACATGATGGGGCAATTTCGTCTGCCTGGAGGCTAATTGTTCTCCTCAATCTCTTAATGGGTCTCAGAAAATCCACAGGCTAGGGCAAGGGGTTTTCTAATAGGGATAACTGTCTTCGTCTAGGCAAAACCACATGGATAGCAAAGGTCTGACTAAGAAAGATGACCTCCATGGTGTAAGGGGATGATTCAGCACAGGAAACCAGGGTTTCTGCCCTCCAAACTCTAATCTCAGAGCCCCCACAGGTGACTTATGCTCACACAGCTCCAGTCCTCTCTGCCCTACCTCTGCTGGAGCCCAAGGTGAATGGCTGCACAAAATGTTTGTGCCTTGACCCTTTAAATGAGTGCCTGCAGGGGGGTGGGGATGGCAATAAAGGGAAAAAATAATAAATTAATTAATTAATAAAAAATGAGTGCCTGTATTTCCAGACATCTCCCCTTGGTAGACAACAACAGCTAAATGGCATATGGGCACCTCTCTCAGTTATGGTGCTCTCTGTTGGGGGTCCTGCTTGTGGTTTAGAGCCCAGAGTTCTCAGTGGCAACCCCCCATACCTGAGATATTTCTTCAGAACTTCAGCTGCTATCTGTGGGTGCTTGGAGACCCCTTTCACACCTCTGCTCTTCCTACCAGTCTCTATGCAGTCTCCACTTTAATTATGTCCTTGAGTATCAGAGTTCTCTCCAGCTAGTTTTCAGTTGATTATTCAGGATTGTTTGTTTGTTTGCATTTTAGTTGTAATTCCAATTTGCATTTTAGTTGTAATTCCTGGGAGCATGTCTGTGCAGCATTGACTTACTCCACTACCATCACTCCCAAAGTGTTTTTTTTACAACTGGTTTATTCAAATCCAGAATTCCTAATATTTTAATATAAACTAGTGTCTTAGGTAATTTTCTTTATAGAAGAAAGTAGACCAGTAGACAACTCTAACATTCAAATTAAATGAAGATGAGTTTGGGGTCAGAGTGCAAGTGAAAAGTGAAACTAAAAGAGAGAATACATCAAGAAATTAGAAAAGGTAGTTAGTTACCTGGTGTGGCCAAGCATGATAGTCTCCAGTGGATGTGGACTATGAGACTGGAGATAAAGTTCCCTCATTTAAGCCTGTTGGGAGTGGTTGTGAGGAATGAAGTTATACACAAATGTACCTTTTCCCCCTTCCCCTACTTACTTTGTTTTACAGACAAGGAATATATTTTTGAAACAAAGTAGAGGATACTGAATCAAGTGGACTAACTCAAGAACTGAAGATATTTTATCCCTCTCTCTATTAAAGGACTAACTAAAGCATAACAACCGTTAGGGTAGAAACGCTCGCCGCTCAAAGGAAGGCTCCAAGAGACATTCTCATGCAAACAGCAAAGGGTAAGGGTTTATTCACCAGCATGCTGGGGCTCACAACATACTCTGAAAACAGAGCAGAGGCTGAGAGCCCCGAGTCCGTACAAAGCTGAGCTTATATACTATGTGACAAGCAACAGGGTTATACAGAGTTTTGGGTTATACAGAGTTTTATTTCCTCATTCCTGCACACATCTCACAATCTACAGACTCCTCATATTTCTGGTTACCATGGTGTTTTGATAATAGATGGGACTGATGGTTATCTCTGGGTTAGTTTCTGGAGACATCAGGACCA
>PVJN01001716.1:0-132453 GCA_004026805.1 Lasiurus borealis
TAATTCTTAGGGGGAAAGGGGTGAAGGGTATACAGGGAGAGACTGGACAAAAATCATACACCTATGGATGAGATCAATGGGAGGGAGCTAAGGGCAGAGGGAGGGTGGGAGCTGGGTGGAGGGGTACTATGGAGGGGAAAAAAAGAGAAACAAATGTAATAATCTGAATAATAAAGATTTAATTAAAAAATAAATAAAAAAATAAAAAAAAATTAAAAAAAAAAAACTTCTATTAATTTGTATATTTAACTCCAGGATAAGAGAAACTATCCTTTAAATGTCTGATAAAATATGTCTCATTATGAAGGTAAGTGAATAGACCTCTTCAGCCTGGGGAACCACCATGCCCATGCATAAAGACCCTGCAGGGCATGGGATCAGCCCTGATGCACAGGATCTATTTTCATCATCTCCTTATCAGTGGCCATTGAAAGAGCCTGAAATGTGATTAGCACCAAAGTGGGAAATCCAAAGTTCAAAAAGGTCACAGACATGGTCTCTGCTCTGAGGCTTACAACTGTGGAGAAACTATTTTCCTGTTGATTCACCACTGGCAACTGCTACACTCCTCTGAAAATATGTCCGTGTCTACAAACATACCTGCTGATAAACAAGTTGTGCCTCGGGATATTAGTGATTTTGAATTAATTTTTACCTACTTAACTGTTACTTTCAACTAAAGAACAGTACAATTTGTTTCCTAGTAATAAAGAAAATAATTTTATATTTATGTAAAAGATACCAGGAATGACATGCACTTTGGGCATTTGTTCAGGAACTTTCTACCCTATCAGCTCAGGTTAAATTTTTATTGATTTTGGCCAACAGCTATCCTAAAATTTAAGTGGAAAAAAGATTGAAATGATGTTGTCTTTAAAATAAATTATTACAAACAAATCAAGGAAAAAGTAACGAATTTCCATCACTGGTTTGTAATTTAGATGTTTCTCGGGAAATTAAAATGTGATAATAGGAGTGTATTTACATTCAACCTTTACAATGAAAAGGCAACCCCAGGCAAAATACAGCTTACACATGGTAGGTACTAATGACTCTTTAAAGATTAAAATGACAATGTCTTGCTAGGAAACAAAAGCAAAATCTTCTTACTGCTTCTGCCCTACCATGTCTACAGTTCTAAAAATATGCTTGCATGGCACATACTCAAAAATGGGTCAGTTACAGAAACAATGGGCTCACATTCTAAAGATGAACAAAATTAATTTCAAATACAAAGGTTGCTACCGAGACAGAAATTCACAAGACTTTTTCCCAAAAGAGCAATGCTGACAGCCTACAAAGAGAAGGCTATAGATTACAGAATGCAAATAGTAGCATTCATTTCTTTATATTCAAAACACACACACACACAAAAAGAAGGAACGAAAGGAAGATAAAAGTACATTCATGTTCAAGACTAAAGAGGAAGACTGTAGACATTCCACATACAACAGAAGTTTAGAGCCTTACCTATTCCAATGCCTTTCTATGCTTTTGTTTTTAACACTTTAGCCTTGGATTTCTCAGTTCATTAGAATATAAGAAATAAACAAAGGATTTCTAAATCTCAAAATGTTAGACTTTACTGATTTCTCTGGTGGCCAAACTACCATGTCTCAAACTTTATTGAGAATAAATCCTTGAAAACTAATATTGACCTAACCAATTCTACCCTCCCCCATTCTGAAGAAACCCCCCAAAAAAAACACAAAACAAACATTTCCCAAGCAAAGGTGAGTCTATCTAGTTAGTATTCAGAAATATATTTTAAGTTCTATTAACTTGTTTCATTTGTTCACAGATCCAAATGATTAGTTCCCCATAAATATTGATCCACTTACCTTTCAGACCATAAATAGAGAATCAATATGGCCCTAAATTAATGTATGCCTGAGGCTACCTATGAGCTAGGATCACTAAATATTGTTCAAAATTAATAATGCAAACAGGGGAGATGGAAGAAGAAAACTCCATAAACAAGCAGTTTTAGTAGCCCGCCAACTCTGTCTTACCTATCAGTTCTCTGGGCTGGGCTGCCCTGCTGGATCCATTGCACGGAATGTTCTGGTAGGGGGTAGATGAGGTGGCGTTTACCCAGGACTCCGGGGATAAGAAGTTGAAAGAGGATTGGTTACTGTGGTCCTGAAGCTCTTTACACTGAGCAAGGCTATCTTGAGGAGTGCTTCCTTCTTCAGAACAAGGTTGGACTGAGCTAGAGGAGATTCTTCTTTGGTACAAGGGCCGACCGGGTCCTCTGGGTTCATACTACACAAAGAAAAGGATAGTTCATCAATCAGTGGGACTTACACCCTCCCCCTTTCCTTAGGTGCCCAGCAATCTCACTGTATTAAGTAGAAAAATCTCAAAAATATTCTGTCTTCTATGAGCAGTGTCATCCTGGGCAACTGACTTAACCTCTTGGGACCTTCATCTGTAAACAAGGCTTCATTATCCATAGTACCTACCTCTTAGGATTATTGTGAAAATTAAAAGGAGTTCAGCGTGTATAGCATTTAGAACTGTTCCTGGCACACTGGATAGGCTTGCTGTTATATAACTGTTTTAATGTAACATGTAAAGATAAGATTCCATGTTAGATCTTAAAGGACAGATTCAGATTAGCTTTTACCGACCCCTCTTACTCCCCAATAATAATAAAATTGCTGTTCAGTTTGTGGGCACTAGGATTCTGAGGAATCTTTTCTTCACCACTGTTGCTAGCAATGATTCAAAATCAGGCACTGGAGGTTAGATTACAAAGGAGAGAGTTGAATTAGTTCAGTCATAGCAGGATGCTTTTTGGGAATCTAAGCACAAGCAGGTATTGTTAGGTCAGTTAAGTGGGAAAACTGGTGGTGTAGGCACTATGAGGGTAAGACGGCCACAGACAGAACCACCAGAGTATAAACCGGGCAAGGGCATGGTCTGGACTGGCGGTCTGTGGGCAGAAAGACAGGAAAGGGTGGAAGGAGGGCATTTCTCTAGCTATTTAATGATGAATGCCCAAGTGTTTTCTGCATTTCTGAAGTCTTAGCTACTGGATGAGAAAGGTGAGAGATAATACTTCCATCTAGTTAATTCTTTCTCTCATATATTTTTATTGTTGTTCTATATCTAAGAGTAATATCTAAATTCATCTTTAAGTTTACTCTGCTTTAAAGGCAATTTTTCTTCCAATGGTCAAGTTCAGTCTGACTTTAATCCCGATTTTCTAGAAGATGATCCATCCTAAATAATCAGCACATCTGAAATTTCTTTGCAAAGGTCATTACAGTCAGCTATTGAGTAGAATAACCAACCTTTCGAAACTATTTTGTATTCTCTATGGTAAGGCAATCCCTGGATGACTGATCCTAATAGCTTGTGCAGTATGTCTTTTCTTATCAATCTTTGTTATGAAGATGACTAGCTCGTTGAATCTAAATGAAGAGCTTCTTTTTATCACCAGGCCCTGAGGGTTTAGCCCAGTCACAGTCTGCAGGGGATTACATTCTGAAGTCTTTGTGTATGAATACTTAAGTATGAAACTAATGTCAGCTCTGGACTCGGAAGGAACAGGTTATAATAAATCAAATGCCCTGCTGATACACAACATTAAATACACTCATGTGAATTTCAGGTGTTAATTTTGTAAGCCCTTTCTCATTAAATATTTAACATATATACACCAGCAGCATACACAAACACCTTTCGGCAACGAATAGGTCCACAAACCACAAAGCTTAAGTGAGGAAAACTAAAAATCAGAAAGCAAGAGAACTTGGATATAAGAGAGACAATATTCAATTAAACTTTTTAGGAAATATGTATCATCTGTGGCTTCCAAACTGAAATTAAAAGGAAAAAAATCACACAGCTGACAGGCACAGCAGGACTTCACATGTTTATAATAGATCCTAAGCAGCCACTGACAAAGATGAATGTGTACATGAAATATGAAATTCAATTCCAAATCACATAATGAATACGACTGATCCTTTACGTTGGAAAAAAAAAACAACCAAAACCTGAAATTATTTTTATGTTCTTCAAATTAGATAGATAAAATGGAAGATTTTATATGTATATATAAAAGCTAACTGTTACATCTATTTCATATAACATAAATAAAAGTAAATGCATGAAAATATGATTTGCTACTCTGGAATCTGTCCTCTGAGGCAATTTGAGTACAGGCAGAGAAATCTTGGTGACAACTGAACAAAATGATTTATACACCAAATAAATTACATTTCAGCAATTTTGTAGTTTTCAGCATACAAAGCCTATACAAGCTTTGACAGATTTATACCCAAGTATTTAGTTTTCCTGAGTTATTTTAATGGTACTGGCTTTCACATTTGGGTTTCTAATTGTACAATGCAAATTACAGAAATGAAATTGATTTGTCTGTGTTGACCCTTTATTTGGAAAGCTTGCTAAATTCACATTAATCATAGGATTTTTGTTGGTTAGTTTTCTGGGTAGATTCTTTGAATTTTTCTACATTGACAATCATGTTATCTGTGAACAGAGTCAATTTTATTTCTTCCTTACCAATCTCTATGCCTTTTATTTCTTCTTTTTTTTTTTCTTTTTTTTTGCCATACTGCACTGGCTAAGACTCCAATATAATATTGAATATGAGTGTTGAGAGTAGGCATCTTACTTTGCTCCTAATCTTACAAAGAAATCATTCAGTCTCTATCATTCAATATGATAGTTGCTGTAAAATTTTTATAGATAACCTTTAACAGGTTAGGGAATTTCCCTCTTAGTTCTAATTTTTCCAGAGATTTTATGAGTGGATGTTGTGTTTTGTCAAATGTGTGTAAGCTTTTTGTTGCTGCTGTTACCTATTGGTATAATCATGTGGTTTTTTTCTTTAGACTATTAGTGTGGTGGATTATACTGATTTACTTTCAAATATTGACCTGCCTTGCATTCAAGGACTAATCCTAAACATGAGCATGGTGTATTGTTTTGTATATACTGCTAAATTCAAGCTGCTAATGTTTTGTTGAGGATATCTGTATCAATGTTCGCACATATCAGTCTGTAGTTTCTCGTTTTTGTGCTGTCTCTCTCTAATTTTGGTTTCAGAGTAATGCTGACCATGTATAATAAGCTGAGAAATTCTCTTTTCTTCCATTCTCTGGAAGAGATTGTGTAAGCTGGTGGCATTTCTTCTTTACATGTTTGGAGGAGCAGGAGGACAGAGAAATAAAAAGGGCAAAGAGGCCTTAGCCAATCTGGCTCAGTGAATTGAGTGTTGGCCTGCAGACTGAAGGGTCCTGGGTGCAATTCTGTCAAGGGCATGCACCTCAGTTGCAGGCTCGATCCCCGTCCAGGTTGGAGCATGTGCAGGAGAGCAATCAATTGGATGTCTTTTTCACCTCAGTGTTTCTCTTTTCCTGTCTCTCCCCCATCCCTTCTAATCTCTAAAAAATCAATGAAAAAATATCCTCAGGTGAGGATTAATTAAAAAATTAAAATTAAAAAAAAGGCAAAGAGGCTTTGCCTACAGTTCCACCAAACAAAGATCCCCTCTCCCCTTAGAGTTTTGTCTCATGCAGGATTTGGCTATGACCAAAGCCACGGCAGTGAAATTTTCAATTTCATATTGCATCTAATCTGATTTTTGGTATTATATCAAAAAAGAATTATCTGAAAAAGTTTTGAAATTTCTTTTTAAGTACATACCTATATGAAAAAATTTTCTTTATATATGTTAATCAAAATGATATATTGAAGTAAATTTGCAAAACTGCGAAAAATGGCACTTCTCAAGAGATATTTTTGGTTTGGAAAATATAGTTATTTTCATTAAATTATGTTAATAGGTATTAGGTTTATTATAATATCAATATTAATTATTTTTAAATTCTCAGTTTTCAATGTCAATAACTTGTATACAAACAATTCATAGATTTTTCTCTTGATATTATTATTATTATTATTATTATTATTATTATTTAATAAATCTTTATTGTTCAGGTTAATTACAATTGTTCCTCTTTTTTCCCCCCATAGCTCCCCTCCACCCGGCTCCTACCCTACCCTTGGCCCTTACCTCTCCCCCATTGTCCTCATCTGTAGGTGTACAATTTTTGTCCAGTCTCTCTCCACACTCCCCTCTCTTCTTCCCCCATGAGAATGGTCAGTCTACTCCCTTTCTATGCCCCTAATTCTATTATATTCACCAGTTTATTCTGTTCATCAGATTTTTAATTCACTTTATATTTAGATTCACTTGTTGATAGATATGTATTTGTTGTTCATAATTTTTATCTTTACCTTTTTCTTCTTCTTCATCTTTTTCTTTAAGCATTTCATATAATACTGGTTTGGAGTTGATGAACTCCTTTAGCTTTTTCTTATCTGTGAAGTTCTTTATCTGCCCTTCAATTCTGAATGACAGCTTTGCTAAGTAGAGTAATTTTGGTTGTAGGTTCTCACTATTCATCATTTTGAATATTTCTTGCCACTCCTATCTGGCCTGCATAGTTGCTATTGAGAAATCAGCTGACAATGGGTGCTCCCTTGTAGGTAATGAACTGTTTTTCTCTTGCTGCTTTTAATATTCTTTGTCTTTTGCCCTTGGCATTTTAATTATAATGTGTCTTGGTGTGGTCCTCTTTGGACTCTTTTGTTTAGGGTTCTGTGCGCTTCTGGACTTGTAAGTCTATTTCTTTCACCAGGTGGGGGAAGTTTTCAGTCATTATTTTTTCAAATTGGTTTTCTGTATCTTGCTCTCTCTCTTCTTCTAGCACCCCCATAATTCTGATATTGGTATGCTTGAAGTTGTCCCAGAGGCTCCTTACACTATCTTCATATTTTTTTGTATTTCAAATCTTTGACTTGATTCTTGCGTTCCTCTAGTCTGCAGTTAGGTCTCTGTATAATTTTCTTTTTTCAGTCAGTGTACGTTTAATTTCTAGTTGGTCTTTTTCTTCTCTTCTTGGGTCTCACTAAATTTATCCATCTTTTCTAGGAAATTCTTGAAAACCTTATAACCGTGGTTTGGAACTCTATATCCAGTTTTTTGTTTTCCTCCATTTCTTTTGTTTGTGATCTGTTTCTTTGTCTCTGCATTTTTGCTGCTTCCCTGAGTTGATAGAGTGGCTTTGTGTGCTAGGTGTCTTATATGGTCCATTAGCTCCGCCTCCCCAGTTACTTGAGGAGGGCTCTCTTGATGCACCCTTTTGTAGACTATGTGTACAGCCTTGTTGTAGTTAGGTCTTGATTGTTGTTGGTATCACTGGGGGGAATTGACCTCCAAGCCAATTGATTGTGAGGATTAGCTGTGTCTATGCCAGGAGAACTTCTGTGCTGGAGTCAGCCTTATGATATAACACTTGCAAAACTGAAAAAGCCTCTGTGATTGGCTTGGATGGGGCAGAATCTCAGGGCTGAGCAGACAGCCTTGGCTTCCCGTCAGTCCTACCCTACACAGTCCCTGGGTCCCAGTGTCCATTGGTAATCACTCCAGCTCTCTTTGTGTGCACACGCGTGTGCCTCCAGACCTCTGGCCTTTCGTGGCTCCTCTGAGTTTCCATGTGCTCCGGGGACCCGAATGAGTCTGGGTCCCCAGGGTCTAGCTGAAACTGGAGTTCAGTGCAGTTGGGAGGTTCGGTCTTCCTCACAATCAGCAGTCAGTCCTCTCTGTGTGCACTGGTGTGTGCGCCTCCAGACCTCAGTCTTTTGTGGCTCTCCTGAGTTTCCATTCACTCCTCCCTATTTTTGACAGTACAGACTACCCCCGAATGAGTCTCACCCAGAACTGGGGTTCAGTGCAATCAGGAGTTTCTGTCTCCCTCCTGCTGAGGAAGCTAGCCAGGTCCTTCACTGCCCATCTTCTCCAAGCACGTGTCTCTGTACCTCAGCATTTTGCAGCTCCTCTGAATTTCCGTGAGCCACTCTCTTTCCTTCTAGTTGTAAAATTTCCACTCAGCCAGCTTTCCTGTGGTTCTGGCTAATGACTTTTCTGTCTTTTAGCTGTAGTTTTGAAATTGTTGTGCGAGGCAGCAGTTTAGGTGTTCACCTATGCCACCATCTTGGGTTTTTTCCCCTTATTCATAGATTTTAAATATCACATAAACAAAAGCTCTTTGTTTTTGTATAAGGCTCTTCACTGAAGTATCTCACAAGCAAGAATGCTTACAACTTGCAAATAGTGTTGACCCAATATTATTTTCCTACATCCAAAACACGAAGTATTGAAGGAGATACTAGAATGAATGCAATATTACCACCAAGAGAGAAAGGTAAGATTTACTACTGTGACATTTTGAACTACTCTGAACCTATCTGACTCTTGTTTACGCTTCCTGAATATGAAATAGTCAAGCTATCACTTATAGATCACAACACCTCTTATAATGAGAAAATGCCAGTTTGAGTAGAAAATAAAAGTTCATAGATGTTTCCCTTTAACTCATAATTATTTGTATTCTCTCTGAGAATCATAAAAAAATTAATTTTTTACAGAGAGGAAGGGAGAGGGATAGAGAGTTAGAAACATCGATGAGAGAGAGACATCGATTAGCTGCCTCCTGCAAGCCCCCTACTGGGGATGTACCTGCAACCAAGATACATGCCCTTGACCGGAATCAAACCTGAGACCTTTCAGTCCGCAAGCCGATGCTCTATCCACTGAGCCAAACCGGTTTCGGTCTGAGAATCATAATGATCACTGAACAATTTTCCAGCTATAAAAGACATGGTAATACCCGAGAATTTTTGTTTTATTCTTAAAGGACATTTATAAATAAATATATTAACGCTAATTTTCTCACATTTGAAGTCTCCATATTAATCATCTGAGAAGTCAAATAATTTAGAAGCTAGAATTGGCTAGCTTTTAAGAATTAAGACTTCTAAAATGAACCATCTCCCTCTCTTCTCCATCACCATTCCCCAACCCCCAAACAGAGAACTTCATACAACTGAACATTTAATTCTTTGGTCCCAAGAACATAATTTGGCTTTTCCCATATCTGCTTTATGTAATGGCAATCATTTCTCATTTTCCAGCAGTGAACCTTACTCCTGGCATAAAGATCTGAACAACATAGGACTGGAAGTCAAGAATCTTGGCTCCACTTAATTAGCACCTACTTAAGCTACTAATATCCTTCTAACATCTTAGTTGCCTTAGTTTCCTTTAACAAAGAGGACTTAGATAAATTATCCTCAAGGCCTAGCCTAGCTCCAAAGCTCTAGTTTATAAAGTCTTCAAGAAATGAAAACTTCTGTCAATGACTATTTTAACTTTTTATCATTAAAGTATCTAAATATCCCAGTTGAGCATCAATCTATGAACCAAGAGGTCACTGTTTGATTCCCAGTTAAGGCACATGACCAGTTCGATCTTCAGTGTGGGGCGTGCAGGAAGCAGCCAATCAATGATCCTCCCTCATCATCAATGTTTTGATCTCTCTCTCCCTCTCCCTTCATCTGAAATCAATAAAAATATATTTTTAAAAAATACATCCAAACTAAAAACTATCACCAACTTTAATGATCATCAACAATTTGACATATTTGTTAAAATAATTCAAGTGTTATGACATATACAAGCCTATTTATTTAAATTCAAAAAACTGCATAGCATACTAATTGACCATAATAAAATGCATTCTGGACTTATGATTTTAAAATTTCAGATTTTTTTTTCCCCCACAGAGGGAAATTTCTATGAAGTACACTGGGCCCCAAAACAAAAATTTTAGAGGAAGATCCCTGTTCTGAAAAAAATAAATTTCTGGCTGAGAATACCCTTTATATTTCCACCTACACATTGGTCTTATGAGCCCCTAAGCTGTTTAAATATATAAGCTATACTTTTTCCCTCTTCTTTCTTATTGGCCATTTTTTGTTCCCTGTTATTCTGCCCAGTTCTCAATTTTCTCCTAAAGAGACTATTCTTTCTACATATAGGTGCCAACCCTATTAATGATGGCAACCTGACAGTAGGGTATAATTTAGAGTCATGGGAGTCTTAAATAATTTCATTATTTATTGCTTAAAGGCTCATCCTACTCTGTCAGAGTTCCTTACTCTGGGTTAACTCCATATATGTTTGTGTGCCTATAGATATTCTTTATGTTAACTATGAAATCATTACATTGCATGATCATTATTTTCTAAGTCTATTGCTAATTATCTTTTTCTAAATATCAAAATATGCTAAAATTTAGGAAGGAAAAACTAAGTGACTAAATTCATGTATAAATTTCTAGTGTTGAAGATAGTTGTCAGTTGAAGTAAAAATTTGTAATTTCCTTATCACTGTCTTATAAGGTATATATCTGAGGTTAGCAAGCTATTTCACGGGTATGTATAAATAAATAAGTGGGGGAAAGGTTAGCAACCTAATGAATTAGAGCTCTATTTACAATTATACTATCAAAATTAATCTAAAGAAGAGCTAAATGCTCTAGTGAAAATTCCACATCTCATTAACTCTGATGCCAGAAACTTTAATTAAACAGAACATCTCATTTAAATGATTAGCTTTGACAATTTAAGCACGAGTATAGGTCTAATTTATTAATTTGTTGATCACTGTCTCTGTTGTATGAATTAGATGCCATACATTAGCCATGTCTCTGAGAAGAAACATCTGAAAAGACAGCAATATTACCACCTGGTTTTGCCACCCAAGTCACAAGCTGTCACCATCCACTTAAAAAGTCCCAACAGGAAGAATATGTCAATTAGCCAAGAATATAAACTTAAAGCTACCTTTGTATAATACTTTGCTCCATAAAATGGAATTGGGAATGGGGTGATTAAATAACAATACGAAATAAAAACTATCAACTAATTTCAAAACTAGACTTGTTTTAATGAAAAAACTTAAAATGAATAGAAGGGTCAAAAATTGTCTTTTGTTCAAAAACCAACATACAGATAAGAAATATTTCAAAGCAGATACATCACAGAGATATACGTGTCATCTCTAAGATGATAAGTAAAAGCTGAGTTACTGAAAACTGATCAAAATGAATGACTTAAAAGCATTCCATTTTCAACCCAAGGCTGTCACAACAGCAGCATCACTGCAACACCCAACCCCGCAGCTTCATAAACAAATCCTAGACTTTTAGCCCTGACTGGTGTGGTTCGGTTGGCTAAGCATTGTCCTGTGCACCTAAAGGTTGCCAGTTTGATTCCCAGTTAGGGCATGAGACTGGGTTTTGGGCTACACCCAGGACAGAGGGTGTGCAGGAGATAGTAGATCGCTGCTCTCTGACATCAATGTTTCTCTCTCTGTCTCCCTCTTTCTGTAAAAATTACTTTTATAGTGACTTTTAAAAATAATTTTCCATTCATATTAGTTATAAGCACTTTTAATGTACTTCATGCAAAGCATTTAATAAATCTTTAATGTTAAGATTAATATAATTGTTCATCTCCCCCCCCCCATAGCTCCCCTCCAACCAGCTCTCACTCCACCCTGGGCTCTTACTTCCCCACATTGTCCTCATCCGTAGGTGTACAATTTTTGTCCAGTCTCTTCCCGCACCTCCCTCACCCCTTTCCTCCTGGAAATTGGCAGTCCACTCCCTTTCTATGCCCCTGATTCTATTTTATTCATCAGTTTATTCTGTTCATCAGATTTTTAATTCCCTTAATTTTTAGATTCACTTGTTGATAGATATGTATTTGTTGTTCATAATTTTTTATCTTTTACCTTTTTCTTCTTCCTCTTCTTAAAGAGGACCTTTCAGCACTTCATATAATACTGGGTTGGAGTTGATGAACTCCTTTAGCTTTTTCTTATCTATGAAGCTCTTTATCTGACCTTCAATTCTGAATGATAGCTTTGCTGGATAGAGTATTCTTGGTTGTAGGTTCTTGCTGTTCATTACGTTGAATATTTCTTGCCACTCCCATCTGGCCTGCATAGTTTCTATTCAGAAATCAGCTGACAATGGGTGCTCCCTTATAGGTAATTAACTGTTTTACTCTTGCTGCTTTTAATATTCTTTGTCTTTTGCTCTTGGTATTTTAATTATGATGTGTCTTGGTGTGGTCCTCTTTGGATTCTTTTGTTTAGGGTTCTGTGAGCTTCTGGACTTGTAAGTCTATTTCTTTCACCAGGTGGGGGAAATTTTCAGTCATTATTTTTTCAAATTCATTTTCAGTATTTTGCTCTCTCTCTTCTTCTGGCACCCCCATAATTCTGATATTGGTATGCTTGAAGTTGTCCCAGAGGCTCCTTACACTATCTTCATATTTTTGGATTCTTTTTTCTTTTTGCTTTTCCAGTGGAGTGTTTTCTGCTTCTCTGTATTTCAAATATTTGACTTGATTCTTGCGTTCCTCTAATCTGCTGTTAGGTCTCTGTATAATTTTCTTTTTTCAGTCAGTGTATGTTTAATTTCTAGTTGGTCTTTTTCATCTCTTCTTGGGTCTCACTAAATTTATCCATCTTTTCTAGGAAATTCTTGAAAAACCTTATAACCGTGGTTTGGAACTCTATATCCAGTCTTTTGTTTTCCTCCATTTCTTTCGTTTGTATCTGTTTCTTTGTCTCCGCATTTTTGTTGCTTCCCTGAGTTGGTAGAGTGGCTTTGTGTGCTAGGTGTCCTATAGGGCCCATTAGCTCCGCCTCTCCAGTTACTTGAGATGGACTCTCTTGGTGCATCCTTTTGTGGACTATGTGTACAGCCTTGTTGTAGTTAAGTCTTGATTGTTGTTGGTATCACTGGGGGGAAATGACCTCCAAGTCAATTGGTTGTGAGGATCAGCTGTCTCTACGCCAGGAGAACTTCTGTGCTGGAGTCAGCCTTATGATACAGGACTTGCAAAACTGCAAAAAGCCTCTGTGCTTGGCTTGGATGGGGCAGAGTCTCAGGGCTGAACAGACAGCCTTGGCTTCCCATCAGTTCTGCCCTACATGGCCCTTGGGTCCCAGTATCCCTTGGTAATCGCTGCAGCCCTCTGTGTGCACGTACACGTGCCTCCAGACCTCTGGCCGTTTGTGGCTCCCCTGAGTTTCCGTGCACTCCAAGGACCTGTATGAGTCTGGGTCCCCATAGTCTTGCCTGAAACTGAGGTTCAGTGCAGTCCGAACTGGAGTTCAGCATAGTTGGGAGGTTCAGTCTTCTTCCCGCTAGAGAAAGCCAGCAGCACACTCAGCAGTCAGTCCTCTCTGCGTGCACTGGCATGCGTGCCTCCAGACCTCTGACTTTCATGGATCCCCTAAGTTTCTGTGCACTCCTCCCTTTTCATGATAGTCCAGACTCCCCCCGTATAAATCTCACCCAGAACTGGGGTTCAGTGCAGTAGGAAGTTTCTGTCTCCCTCCCACTAGAGGAAGCCAGCCAGGCCTTTAGCCTCCAGTCCTCTCCACGCACGTGTCTCTGTACCTCAGCTTTTTGCAGGTCCTCTGAGTCTCTGTGAGCCCCTCTCTTTCCTTCTAGTTGTAGAATTTCCACACAACCAGCTTTCCTGTGGTTTTGAATGATGTCCATTCTGTCTTTAGCTGTAGTTTTGAAACTGTTGTGTGAGGTAGCAGTTTAGGTGTTCACCTATGCCGCCATCTTGGTTTTTCCTCTCCCAAAGCGTGTTTTAAATGGCAAAAGCTTTGCTCTACACCAGTATCAGTATTACCAGTTCTATGTTAAGTGAAAATTTTTAACATGGTAAAATTATGCCCACTTTCAAAAAATGAGGATTTGTCTCTTGAGATAAAAAATATTGAAAAATATAATGGGGATAAAAGGAAAAAGGTCCCATTCATAACCAAAAACAAGGAAAAATCATCTAAGGCTAAATTTAGCCAGAAATGAAGACAGTCCAGAATTTCACAAAGAAATATTAAAAAATAAAAAATAGAGGGAGAGAAAGAGAGGTAAGTTGGGAAAAAAGTTAAAATAATGAAGATTGCACAAATCCCTAAATGAAAGGTTTAAAATATTTAAAAGGACACAAGTCCCTCAATTTAAGCTATACATTTTATGTAATTCAAATTAAAACCCAAGAAAGTGTTTATGTGTGTGGTTTTTGGTGGGGAAGGGGGAAGAGTTCAAAAAGGTATTCTAAACTTCAAGTAGAAAAACCATAGATGACCCTCCTCCCACCCCAAATACACAAACAGAAAAGGGGAGGAGAAAATACAGTAACAAGAGAGGCTTTACACTATCAAATTAGAATATTAGAAAACCTCAAAAGTTAAAACAGTACAATTCTGGTATAGAAACATATAGATAGATGAGGAGAAAAATATAAATAAAGTCCAAAAACAGATCTCAATACATACTGAAAAACTGTATCTTACTCGGAGATTAGATTATAAAGTTATCAAAGTGAAACATTTCATACAGGCAAAAATTATCCAAGAAAAGTCCTGGATCATATCAAAATTATTAGAAACCGAACCACAGGAAGCTCAAAAGCCAAGAACTAACTTTTATTGTTTCTCTTTACATTTCATCTTTCTCACCTCCACAGCCTTTAGTCAAAATGCAAGGACGATATACAGTGCTATTTCAAAGAATTAAGTATTTGATGAAAGCTGCTATCCTATTTCGTGAGACCACAATGATAAAAGGCTAATATGCAAATAGACAAAATGGTGGAACAATCAGAACAATCAAACAACCAGTCACTATGATGCGCACTGACCAGCAGGGGGCGGTGGGTGCTGGCTGCAGCAGGATGGTGGAGCAGGTAGGTAGCGGTGCCAGACCAAGGCAGGGTGCCAGTCGCTGTCATGAGGACAAGCCTCTGGTGGTTACTGAAAATTCTTTGCTCCCGCATGCCCTGGTCCTACCCGGCGCTTGCATCTGCTGCTGGTACGAGCCCCCTCACAGCCACTTGCACCCGCTGTAGGTGCCTGGCGCTTGTCCTGATCATTCATTGCCACCAGCAGTGCAAGCAATGGCTGCCAGCCTAATCGCCCATGAGGGCTTCTCTACCTCTCCCTGCTCCTGAGGGGCGATCGGGCAGCAGCTGCCGCTTGCACCCACTGATGGTGCTTGCCCCACTCGCCCCAATTGCTCCACGCCATCAGTGCATGGGAGCAGCAGCAGTGGGAACAGGGCTGCCAGCAGACAGAGACCCAGGGCCTCAGTGGGAGGGCTCAAGTGGGGGTGCGGAGGATGGTGTGAGACCCGCCCCTGTGCCTACCGCAGCCTCGCAGTCCATAGTTCCTTTCAAGGTGCATGCATTCATGCACTGGGCCCCTAATAATATAATGAAGAATACAGAATAGTCTGCAACATGCTCAGGTAAGGATGGCACCTTTGAACTTATCCATCACACCAGGAAAGCAGCAGCTGTGGGAGAGGCTGCAGGCACTACTATCAGACACATGCCCAGCCTCATCCAGGCAACTGAAGGCCAGCGTTTTTGCTGCATTTGAGGAAGGCAATGAAAACCTACAGATTAAGCCATATGCATCTAAATGAGAATCCTCTAAAAATTTTAAGTAGCAAAACAATGTCGTACAATAGGATCAAGATCCCATTTAGGGTGCCTTGACCTAGGGAAAGAAAGATTTCGTGGGGTGGTATCACTGAGCATCACAATTAGGAAAAAACTTGTTTCAACTTTTCTCAATATCCAATTCCCCTCCACTAATCAATCACAACTTCATATATATGAATGCTTTTGAAAAGTGAAATGTTATAGTAGCAGACTTTGTATAGTAAAATTAGGAATAATTTCTCTAACTTTTACATTTTCCATACTGACTAGGTACTTCATTTGTCAAAAGAAACTTGCAATATTATAAAAAAGAAAAAACATAATATGAAAGATCACTCCATTCAAGTTAAATGTTAACATCTATATGCTTTCATTTTATGTAAGATTAATCTACCAAGGTTTCTGGCAAGAAAAGAACTCACAGTAGGGATGAAAATATGATTTTTCTGTATTGTTAATGTTAAAAAAAATTATTTTAAAAGGCTAGAAGAAACAGCAAGCTTATAAACCATTCATTCTGTAGGATGATTCGTGCAAAATCACTTTGTACAGTGTTATTCTAATGTATTGAAAACATCAAAACCTGCAATACGGTAAAAATATAATTTGTCAAGAAATTTTTCAGTGCTGCAAGTTAGTCATTATTTGTAAATCTTATATGCATCAAAATAAAGGTGACCAAATGTTTTTGGAAAAGTAATTTCACTCTAAAAACCCACTGATAATTGGAGGTACTTACACACTCATAGCTAAACAGTGATATCTAATGTTAAGTGCTCAGGGGTACAAAGGACTAAATTCCAAAACTAAGGAACATTTAAGTAGGTCAATGATTGAAGTACATTATTCAGTATTTTTCGTAAAATACAAGACTTGGGAAGATCTTATAAAAACTGGCACGTTGTTTCCCTCACATATTATGAACTTCATTGGCAAGTTAAGTGAAAACATCATCACAAGTGAAATTAGTAAAAATGGTGGAGTAAAGAACTCCAAAGTGCAGCCCTCCATAAAAGCAACGAAAAAAATGGCAAAACTGTCACAATCAGCTTTCCTGGGATTCAGGAAACTAAAGCCCGCAGCAGCCAGGAGAGCGCTTAAAGAAGAAAAACCAGGACATTTCAGTAACAGAGAGTTTTGTGGTATATTACCTTACCTTAGTCCCATTCCCCAGCTCTCCAACTCAGCAGTAGCCTTGAAGTAAGACTGCCTTTCAGCCACAAGTACCAGAGAAGAAGAACGGAGCCTCATTCTCAAAGAATGTTAATTATTTGTATTGACCTGTCTGGTGGCTTTTAAAAACAAAACAAGACCAAAAAAAGCACTTGCCCTATTCCGTCCCACTCAGCACCCAACCAGTGCTACAGGGACCATATGGAAGACATTTACCAGCGAATATGTTAGCTGCTGCTGCTTGAGGTCATGGGTAACAGTTGGACTGAACAGTAGTCTAAGCGACGGCTTTGAGGAAAGGCTGGGGAGGGAGTAAGGGCTTTCGGGAATAAGGGCTTTGAACAGCTCTGACATATTCCTGGGAAATCCAGAAGACCACACACATGCGGAAAGACCCAAAGAGAGCTGGGTGGCCATACAAATATCAGAAAAAGCACGCCTGAAGACAAAAGTTGTTATGGGAGAGAAAGGACATTTTAAAATGACTAGAAGCCCAATGCATGCATTTGTGCACCGATGGGGTCCCTTGGCGTGGCCTGCGGAGACCAGGCCAAAACCGGCTCTCCAACATTCCCCAGGGGTCCTGGATTGCAAGAGGGCGGTTCTTGGGTGATGCATCTGGGAATCAGGCACCCTCCTCTCTGGTTCTGGGTGCCTCACCTGACAACCACAGCGGCCAAGTCACCACAGCTTAGCAGCTCCTGCATTGAGCATATGCCCCCTGGTGGTCAGTGTGCATCATAGCTACCGATCAAAGGCCCCCTGGTGGTCATTGCATGTCGGACAGTTGAATGGTTGCTTAGGCTTTTATATAGAGAAATTTTAAAGAAAGTCAATCCATCAAAAATATCAAACAATTATAAATACATGTAAACCTAAGACAGAGTCCCAAGATACATGATGCATAAATTGATAGAACTGAGAGAAGTAGGCAATTCAACATTAATAGTTGGAGACCTCAATATACTACTTTCAATAATGGATATAAAACCTAACAGAAGGTCCAAAGGAAACTGAAAATTTGAACAACATAAACCAAATAGATCTAACGTATCTACAGAACACTCCACCCAACAAGAGCAAAATATACATTATTCTCCAGGGCACCTGAATATTCTCTAGGACAGATCATATATTGGGCCACAAAGCAGGTCTCAATAAATTTTAAAAGATTAAAATTATACATACACGTTCTCCAAATAAAATTACAAATCAATAACAGAAGGAAATTTGGAAAATCCATCCTAGATGCTTTTCTCTAATTTTGCCAAATATGTACCCTAAATATTATAATGGAGGTTTGGGCCAAGGCAATTAGGCAAAAAAAGAAATAAAATGCATCCAGATTGGAAAGAACAAAACTATCTACTACACACACACACACACACACACACACACTAGTGACCCAGTACACAAAATTTGTGCACCTTAAAAGGGAATTAGAGGAAATATTTTAATATTGTTATTTGCCCTTTGTCTATAATAGAAGTGTCAGAGATGAAAGAAAATTAGTAAAACGTATATGAAAATCCTCCTATCAGTCTGGGACTTGCCATGGAAACCAGAATAATGTCCTCGCCTACCCACATGCACCTCAAAATCACGCGAGTCTCCAGACCCGGCCAGCCTCACCCCCATTGGGCTAGATCCAGATCCCCCACCTCAGTCAAGCCCCGCTAGGTGGGGGGTGCAACCTCAGGTCCTCTGTCAAGCCCTGGTGGGTGGGGGGCGCGGCCTGAGGTTCCCTGTCAAGCCCCACCAGGCTGGGGGCGTGACCTGAGGTCCCCTGCCCTGGCCCAGTGCACGCAGCCTCAGATCCCTGCTGATTGCTTGTTAAGGCTCGTTACAGGAACTTGGCCTCTGCTGTGGGCGTAGCCATCTTGTGTTATGAAATCCCTGCCTGTGCTGTTGGTGCAGTCATCTTGTTATAGCATGTCAATTTGCATATTCCCTCTTTATTAGCTAGGATAACCAACTAAGATATCCACCAAAAAAAATCTATTAGAATTAATAAAGAGTTCAGCAAGTTTTTATACTCTATACCATTTTGGAAGCTTTATAACCTGGAATTATTGAGATTTTTCATAGCAGTGATGCTCTTTACAAATACCTCAGTAGTTTAAGATAAAAATTCAATTTCCCTTAAAATGTTTAGTTTAACAGAATCAACTCTATGTTAAACATGGCAAATTCTGACATTAGGGAATCAGAGTATCATTTTTGTGTCAACTGCCTCTAAGAAATCACCAGATGAGTCACAGAAGAAAGAGCACAGAACTTAGAATTGGCCCCTGGCAGAGAAAGCCAACCTCTATGGAACGCTCTAATTAACAAATTTGTAATTAACAAGTGTAACTAGGCAAAAAGATAAATCCCTAAAAACCATTTCCCCAGATAGACAGGACTAAGCAAGCCTCAAGTCAGTCAGATGTTTCAAAACAACAATAACATACTCCACCCGGTAAGGAACTTCATGTTTCAACAATAATGGCCATTCTAAAAAGTCTGAAAGACCCCAGAGTAAGGGGTGGGAATTAAAATAAGCTCCCGGAAAGGATTAGCTTTAATAGACCATTAAATTCAGTAAGATCTGTCTACTATTATCAAATCAATAAATATTGAGATTTTTCACAATCAACTAATCCTCCCAAAACCCCTACCTCCATTCCCCCCAAAAAGAAAAGAAAGGCACTTACCTCTTCTAAGCTAGGGAGCGAAGAAGAAGATACTGTTCGAGATGACAATGGGTGAAATGGCTCTTGACCAACAGCGTGTTGATGATTCTGTATTTGTACAAAAGGGTTTTGTGGTGGCCTGTGAGGCAACGGAGGTAGGCCATAGGGGAAACCCGGCCCCACTAGGTGATTCTGTTGTAAGTTAGCAAAAGTCCATGCTCCATCAGATGCCAGGTATTTCAAGGGAGGAGGGGCAAGGTGTTCGGATGGCAACGAGAAAGGCGAGCTGAATATCTGGGGTGGCAGTCGCTGCGGAAATGCTGGGTTGTTGGCTACTTCAACGTCTCTGCTATTGTCGTTAAAGTTAGAAAAATGGCTACTGTGGTCTGTGCTGGAGGGGGGAGAGGGGACTGCTGGTGGGCTCCTACTCTGAATTTGTCTATACTGCAAGAGTCTTGATTGAGGTGGTGGCATCTCAGTCAGTTCCCGTGCTTCACTTTGATCACGATTGGACAGTTCTCTGAGTAAGTCCTGAAACCTGCATAAAGGCGATGAGATGTGAGGAGGAGAAAACAAAAGAAAGGCTCCATCACATTAAGGAGAGCTTAATCAACTACGTGTGCAATTTCTACAAACAAAACCATAACACATAACTTGAATTAACATTAATTCATCTCAAATATAAGCATTAATACTCAACAGATGTGGCATTAAAAACACTAATATGTTCAAGTACCTGATTTCTTTCTTTTCCCTTTGTATTAAAAACAACTGTCCTAGTCCCTACGTGCCCCTAACTGGCAGTGATAAAAGGTCACCACAATGGTGGGCCTTATTCAGAAGGGATTAGGAAACCCTTCAGTGCATTCACATGGCACTAGTCCTAAAAACAAATTTAGAGTCAGTAATAAACACTCATAAATACCTGGAGTTAAAAGAAGGAAGAATTCTGTGCTACTAGGAAAAAATAACAAATTTATCATTTTTAACTTTTAACCACTGATTCACTTGTCTTCATTCATTATTTGTAAGTATCACTGCTGAATAAGAAGGAAAATACATTACTGAGTAGGACAGTATTTTTCTCTTTCAGAAGAGACCCCACATCACTTCTCGGCCTTTCAGCTAATACCAAATGCAGAAGAGACCACAAAGCACGGAGCCATGTTAGTTTCGAGTCTACAGCAGGCTGTCCACGCTCAGATTTGTAGTTAAACTGATTCTCCAATTTCAGGGTCAATCAATAGAACTGTGTAGTATGTGCCCAGAAGGCCAGCATCCAATTTCTTTGGGACAATATTCCAACTTAAGGCTAAGAGGATAGCATTCAAGAATGAAAAGAGTGGGTCGTGTTTGAGGCTGGTCTTAGTTGCTAAAATACCTTGACTCTGTCATTTCTGCTTCACCTTCGGCACTGCTGGGCAGCTTCCAGTCTGCCCTCACTGGCGGCTGATGTAATCCAATGGGCGGCTGGGGAAGATGCTGGAGGTGAGGATGAGGATGGGGATGGGGTGAGTATGGAATACTGCCCTGACTCAGATAGGCTTGATGCTCGTTCCACGGCTGTAACCGCACTTGCTGCTGTCGTAATGTTTCCAGGGCTACATTCCCATGCATACGATCTGCAAAAACATTTTCGAAAAGTTGAAGTTTTCATGCATTTGGGTTTCCAGTTAGTTTTTTCAAGAGTTTTTACAACCAGATTTTTCCACAAAGACAAAAAATTGGCTACAATTTTCACTTTGAAGACAGCAAATGTTTTTTAAATTTTCCAGTAACCAGTTATCGTAATGATGATGATGATAATCATATAACCTGGCATCGACTGGATACTGAATGTTACATAGCATTTAGAACTAGATTCTGATTATTACACTAAGTGATTGATTTTTGCTGGCATTAAAGAAATGAATCAAACCTGATCCACATTCATACTGCAAAGTATATGTCACTTTAAGTAAATAATCTCTGAATTTGTCACACTCAGCAGTGACAGGGGGACTTACCTAAAGCCTCCCCTATCGGCAGTCGTGGGGGGTTCTCATCGGTGAAGTTATTCAGATGTGAAGGAAGAAGGGGGCCAGGCTGTGCAATGGCTCGCAAGGGACTGTGGCTTTCTTGCAGCACGGGAGGGGGCTGCTGCTCAGGGACCACAGCCTCTGCAGGAGGGGACTGTGGTCGATGAGGAACTGCATTATTAAAAAAAGCACTGTTGGGCCCTGCCTGGTAGGCAGGAGAAAGCTGAGGCGGTGGCTGTGGAGGCAGCTGATTCAGAGGACTCGGCTGCTGGACTACCTGATTTGGCTGGGGTGGCATTTGGTTTGCTTGTTCGGGCAAATTATTCTGCTGCTGGTTTAACAAGGTGTGCTGCTGCGGAACCGGAAATGGTGCTCTTGGTAACTGGGGAAGGGGATGAAAATGGCGGCCAGGGATGGCGTACTGTGCAGGGGGAGCAGGAAGGGGGAGGTTTATGTGTCTTGGGTTGAGATTTTCTTTGCGGTGAAATTTGGTATTGGGATAAACAACACCAGGACGTGATTCAGGACTTCTGTTCTGTGGATTTGACTCCAAATCGATCTAGGAAAAAATGAGAAGTCTTTTTTAATGGGAAAACAGAGTCCGGTGGCTCTCCACCTTTCCCCACCCCTACCACATCTTAAGAATATTATACATGCTTATCAGTAATAGCAGGAGTACAGGGTACCCAATCAATCACTTTCTGACAATAAAATTAGGGCATAGTGTTTTTTAAATTAGGGAAGATGAAACAGATAAACAGCATATTAAATCTGAGTCATAAGAAAAGATATTGCCATTTTATTAGCATATTCACTTTAATTCATTCAAAAAACATTATTTTTAATTTCACACTTTCTTCCTTAGAAAATAACCACTTCTTTCTTTCCCATATAAATCATTAAAATGTGTTCTTTCCTTCTGATTTTATTATTTTTATGTCTCCTTCAAACTTACATCTATTAATTTAAAAAACATGAAGTGAACAATTTATATATCACCTTCGTATAATCAGTTTGGTTATCAACTTTTGCCATTAGTGACGGACATTTATTCCTTCAAGAAACAATTTTGGAGGGCTTTCTAAGGGCTTTGTACCTGATGCTGGAGATTAGAAAGCAGTTAGAGGATTTAGTCTGTGCCCACAAGAATTTAGAACAGCAGGGGTTGGCCAGCTATGGCCCCCACGCCATTTCTAGCCCAACAGATTTTTGTAAGTTTTCCTGGAACACAGCTCATTCACTTACATGCTGGCGATGGCTGCTTTCTCACTATAGTGGCAGAGTTGAGCGATTGCAACAGAAAACATGACCCACAAAGCCTGAAAATTTACTATCTGGTCTTTTGCAGAAAAAGTTTGCTAAGTCCTGGCTTAGAGTCCAGTAGAGGACACCAACATGTTAATGTAAAATGAGAAGTGCTGTAAGAGGAAATGACGAGATCCTAGTGCCTGGGAAAATTAAGTGCCTTCACACAGGCTACGGCAATTGTACTGAATTTTGCCCAAAGAGCTGGAATTTTCCAGGGAGGAAAGGACATTCTCGGTAGAGGCAATAGCTTATACAAAGGCGGAGAGAGGAGAAAAAGTAGGCACATTTGAAGAGCATGAGAAGTTTTGTGTACATAGAGGTGGAACTTCACTTGTTTATGTATTAGTTTTCGCCTTCTTGACAAATGAAGATGCACACAACCTTGAATGATTCAATACTGGGCATAAATATCTTTTAAATCCTGTAAACTGTGGCAAGTTCCAAAGGCTTATAAACTAGGGAATGCAGCCATCCTGAAACATGAGTCTGATTGTAAGTGGTGACGATGTGAAAAATGAAATATAAGGCGGAAAGAAGCAATTTTTGTTCTCCATCTCTGACCAAGCACTCAATGAGCTGCTTTGGTACATCAATGTCCTTACAAATTTCAATGTTGAAACAGTCACTGAAGATTACTTGCCTCACCAAAGGCTTTCAAGTTAGAAATGGAACTGGCCACTCCCAAGAAGACAGAACAAATAGCTTGTTCCGGAACTGAAATTGAGGTACACCTAGCACGCAAGCTATGGCAGCTGATGGTTTCAATGTGCACTCTCATCTCTAATCACTAGCTCTAATGGACTGCCATTACATTGGGCCAATAAGTTCCTTAAGATTTCTAGACAATACAAATTGTCTAGAAAATGAAATGAGCAGGATGACCATTCTGTCCCAGTGGGCCCAAGCTGCTGCAAAGCCTGCTTTTCAAATGTCTCAGAGCCTGATTAAAGTTCTTTATAAACAAACATTTTGCCCCATAAATTTATTTTATTTTAATGACTGATGCTACATCCAGCGGGGATACACTTTTTCAAAGATTGTTGATATGCACACTTCGATTGCATGAGGGAGACCATGATTAGATGTCAAGGTTGTTTGTGGATAAGAGCTGTTCTAATTGCCTCCTTCACTTCTGACTTTGACACAGACAGGAAGCTAGGCTAGTGCCAGAGAAATTTAGATCAAAACTTGCTACTTTGGGATTAGTGGTTGCCAGGGATAAGGAAGAGGGACAGAAAAAAAAAAAAAAGACTTGTTATTTTATGATACTACAAAGGACTAGAAGAATAGAGAACAGTAAAGTCTGAAGGAGTCTGGGTCTATAATTATCAGAATTAAACTATCACTTTCCTTTTAATAATAAGTTCCTCACTCAAGGAGAACTAGGGGTCCCGTTCTCCCACCTCCACCCCCACTTACAGGACAAAGCATCAGGGTAGGAAAGAAAATAAAACATGTCTATTGGGTTGCCTAGTTTTCTAACAGGGAAGGATCATAATGGAAATTTAAAAACAAGGACCCAGAAGACACATACTAGTAGCTATCCTGGCTTCAGTTGCCCTGACAGCACCTAAGAGTCTTATGCTGGATTTTAACTGCCACTGCACTATCCCAACATGGCCTGTTCTCTCCCTGTTCCTCTCCCAAATACACGTCACTTACACTTTCACTGCCACAGCCCTAATTGCCTCATTCCCACTGCAGCCTCTGGAGGGGCACTGAGTCCTCCTAGCTGTTGAAACTGAGTGAGAGCTACTTGTGGGACTTAAGTAACTGATTATAGAGAGCAGTTGCTCAAAGCAAGGCTGGAGTTGGAGATCCAGATTTGGAAGTAATCATCATGGAAATGGACTATTGTACAGTAAGAAACCATAATATGCAAGGAGAGGTGTGGCACAATGACAGAACCCTGAAAATCCCCAACTTAAGGATTAGGAAAAGACAGAAAGGAGGTGGACAGAAACTTATAAAAGGGACAGAAGGTCATGTTAGAAAGAACTGTGAAAAGTAAAAATGTGTGTCACAGAAACCAAAAGAAAACAAGATGGTCAAGATGAAAGAAGTAGAAAATAGTGCCAAATACCAAAGATAAGTCAAATAAGACTTCAACTGAAGTATGTGCATATAGCACTTGCTCCCTTAGAGCCCAACACTTTTAATGAGATGTTAAGGCTTGATACTAGATGTGCTAGTTAAGAGACATTAAAATAAAGCTGAGGTAGGAAGGAGAAATTAGGTAGTAGCTATAAGAAGATAAAAATAAAGAAAATAACTTTTACAAAAACAGTCGATCAATTTACTTATGAACTGAGGAAGAAAAACCTGTAGCTAGAAAGAATCTAAAGATAAATGAGAAGAGAAGACAAAGTCGGTGAGGTGACCAGGAGAGAGATTAGTTTTAATCTAAGCCTGGTGATAAGGAAGCACAGATGTTCAAGGATGTAGAAAAGTGTTAAGTTTTTAAGGTTTTAAGTTATCAAGGTGAAATCCCGATGATTGAAGTCTAAGGCAAGATCGTCTCCTGATCAAAAGGATAACAGAAGTTGGAAGATAAGCAGGCATGAGAAGAGCTGCTGAGAAAATCGGGCAAAAAAGAGCTGGGAACATGTAAAAGAAATGTGGGAGAGCCCCCTGGTTCCCTGAGGTTGGAAAACATAAATGTGCAATGGCACTGATTCAGTCAATACTTCGGTTTTCCCTAACTAACTCACAAGCACAGAAAGTAGATGAACAAATGGAGAGAGTTAAGGATTTATACAGTGGATCTGAGGAGAGAACAAGGTGAGTGACTTAAGAAAGTTAAGTCTTCCGCTGAAGAAGTTAATTCTTCCTTCTTCTTCACTATACAGCTTCCCCTATTCTGATAAATTTTTTTGAGACAATTTTTAATGACACATCTATTAGCTGTGTCTTCACTGACTATTTTATCACGGGAAGTCTCTAAGTTCAAGTCTACCACCAATATCACAATTTGAGAAAAGTATAATGATAAATTAATAATGTAGCCAAATAAAGATGGAGGGGGAGAGGGTAACATGACCCACCAGACCACTGTTAAAACAATTAACATTAAAAATACACATAAAAAGGTAAATTTTTTTTAAAACATTAAGATTCCAAGATGACCAATCAGACTAAATCCATTAGAACAATGCAGTCACTAAATGTAAGCAGCATACCTGTTTTGATTCTGTAAGCTTTTTCTCTGGTGTTCGAATCTTACTAATTTCAGGTCCAGGATTATTTGTGTCACTTTTACCTAAGAAAATATTTAAAATTTTTTATAAATAGTCTCCAGTGAGGATGTTATATTTTCAATGACTACCCAGTATTAGACAAAAGAAAATATTTTAAACATTTTTCACCCATTATTATCAATTTGTATTACTGCTTGAGTTTTGTTCTTAAATTTTCAGAGGCAGTTTCTCTGCAAGAAAGAAAATTTATAAATATAGCAAACCACATTGACAAGGCAAAAGCTTTATAAAAGGATAATTTTAAAACATTAAATAATTCCAAAGATAACAGCCCAATTTCTAGGTATTTACAGCCTAATTTTTCTTAAACTAGTCATAGAAAAAAACCTGGCATTCTTGCTTACTTATAAAGGTTCAAAAATCTGATCCTTTATAAATGCAATTAAGCAAAATCCAAATAACATGCCTATCTAATTTAGTAAAGGAATCTAAACTGAATAAAGATATTCTTAAATAATATATGTATGCTATTTAAAGGTAATAGAGACTGAACTAAATATAAGTGAAAAAAGCAAAATTAAGGTTAAAAATATCACAATTATAACAGACAATGCCATTTCAAGCATGCAAAAGTCTTTTACTATATAAGAATGAACTGATGGAAATTTTCAATTCCTAAAAGAATCCTTGATTTGGGTTCTTGTTCATAACATAGAGCCAAAACTTTAAAATTAATTACTACTAAACTTCAAGAAATAAGAACTACAATGTCTGAGATGAAACACACACTGGATGAAATCAGCAACAGATCAGACAATGCAGAAGATTAGTGAAGCTGAAGACAAAATATGCAAAATAAAATACAAAAAGATAATTGATACTTTTTTAAATGAAAAAGCATCTGTAAGATGTAGAGAAACTTTAAGCAGACTAATATACAAGTAGTTAGAATTCCTGAAGAAGAGAGAAGGTAAGACAGAAAGAAAAATCCAAAGAAATGGAGTCAAAACTTTCCAAATTTGATGAAAACTGTAAACCATCCAAGAAGCCCAACAAATCCCAAACACAAGAAGCACAAAGAAAACTACATCAAGAAGTGTTATAATCGAATTACTAAAACCAGTATAAAGAAACTCTTACAAGTAGGCAGGGGAAAAAAGATATATTTCATACAGAAAACAAACATAAGGGTGATTTCAGATTTCTCTGAAAAACTTCACCACCAGCAGACCTGCACTACAAGGAATGTAAAAAGAACTTAGAGCAGAAGGAAAACTGCATCAGATGAAAACATGAGTATATAGTAAAAATATATATATAAAGATTATTAAAAATGCTAACTACATTGGTAATATAAAATATTTTTCTTATTAAAAACTCTTTAAAAAATACATGGATATTTTAAGAAAAATAACAATGTTTGGAGCTTATAACATATTAAAAGTAAAATGCATTATAACAATAGGATAAAGTCTAGGACAGAAAAAATGAAATGTAAGGTTCTTTTACTGTAAGTGAAGTGGTAAATATAAACTGCAAAGTAGACTGTGGTAAGTTTAAGATGCATACTATACAGCCCTAACCAGTTAGGCTCAGTGGATAGAGCATAAGCCTGCAGACTCAAGGGTTCCAGGTTCAATTCCGGTCAAGGGCATGTACCTTGGTTGTAGGCACATATCTGCTGGGGAGTGTGCAGGAGGCAGCTGATTGATGTTTCTCTCTCATCGATGTTTCTAACTCTCTATCTCTCTCCCTTCCTCTCTTTAAAAAATCAATAAAATATATATATATTTTTTTAAAAGATGTATACTATAAACCTAAAGAAAATAATAAAATTATAAAGTTAGAGCTAATAAGCCAATGAAAGAGATAAAAGGGAATCATAAAAATATTCAAGTAATCCAAAAGAAAGCAGAGTAAAAGAAAAAAAGGAAACAAACAGTTTGGACAAATTCAAAAACTGATAGAGCAAGATGATAAAAATCAAGCCTAACTATATTAATAATCACTGTAAGTATAAATGGTCTAAACAATCCAATTAAAAGAAAGAGAATATCATATGAGATTTTTTTTTAAAATCATGAGCCAACTATATACTTTCTAAAAGAAATGCATTTTAAATATAAATATACTAATAGGTTAAAGGTAAAGGGTCAATAAATGATGTACCATGCTAACAATAGTTAAAACAAAGCTAAGTGACTTTATTGACATTAAGCAAAGTAGATCTCAGAGCAAAGAATATACCAGGGATCATTCTATAATGATAAATTAGTTAACTAATCAAGAGCATAGTATTTTAAATGTCTATGTACCTAACAATAGAATTTCAAAATTCATCAAGCAAAACTTAAAGAAAAATAAAGAATTATATTTGAAGATTTCTATTTTTATTATTTAAATATATATATGTATATATATATGTGTGTGTGTGTATGTATATACACATACACACACACACACACACACACACACACACACACACACACACACACATATATATATATATGGAATGCTTCACAAATTTGCTTCATCTTTGCACAGGGGCCATGCTAATCTTCTCTGTATTGTTCCAATTATAGTATATGTGCTTCTAAAGCGAGTACTTAAAGATATATTTTTATTGATTTCAGAGAGGAAGGGAGAGGGAGAGATAGAAACATCAATGATGAGAGAATCACTGATAGGCTGCCTTCTGCATGCCCCGTACTTGGGATCGAGCCTGCAATCCAGGTATGTGTCCTTGACCAGAATCGAACTTGGGACCCTTCAGCTTGCAAACCGACTAGGGCATATTTGAAGATTTCAATATTTCTCTCTCAATATTTACTTTTTTTAAGGAGGTAGAACATCAGCAAGGATATAGCAGACTTAAGCAATCCTATCAACCAATTTGACCTAATTAACATTTATAGAGCACTCCTTTCTTCTCAAGTGCACAGGGAAAACTTACAAAGATAGACCATACAGTGGGTCATAAAACAAATCTCAGTAAATTCAAAAGGATTTGATTCATATAAAATGTGTTCTCTTACCACAATGAAATTGAAGAAGCCAGTAACAAAAAAAATTCTTAGAAAATCTCCAATGATTAAAAAATAAAACTCACCTTCCTAAATAATCCATGAATCTCATTTGCAGAGAAATGATAAAGTGTACAGAACGAAATGAAATAAAAACATAACACTATACTACTGAGGAGGAAAATTATCACACTAAATACCTGTATTAATCTTTTACCTTAAAAATATATATGCAAGAGTTGTATACTGAAAACCTTTTTAAAAAATGAAAAAGATTAAAGATCTTGAGAGAGACATGTCCTTTTCATATATCAGAATACTCAATATTGTTTAGATGTCAATTCCCCCCATATTGACCTACAGTTTCAACATAATCCCAATCAAAATCCCAGCAGGCTCTTTTGTAGAAACTCATGAGCTAATTCTAAAATGTATATAGAAAAGCAAAGGACCTGGAATAGACAATTTTGAAAAAGAACAAAATTGGAAGATTTATAATACTTGATTTCAAGGCTTATAAAGCTCTCGTAATCAAGACAGCGCATTTGGCATAAACACAAATATATGCATCAATAGAACAGAACAGACTTCACATACGTAGTGAACTGAATTCTAAAAGAGGCACCAAGTCAGTTTAATGGTAGGACAGCATTTTCAAAGAGTATTGAAACCAATGAATAGATAATATACTAGTAGATACAAAAACAAAATAAAACCCCTTCAATTCTTACCTCATATCATATACAAAAATTAACTCAAAATGAACCTAATGTAAGAACTAAAATTATGAAACTTATAGAAAAAAACAGATGATCTTTATGATCTTGAATTAGGCAAAAACTTTTATACTGTTTTGAAAATGAAAAAAGCAATCTATATCCTGGGAGAAAATATTTCAAAACATATGTTTAATTAAAGATTCATATCCAGAATGTATAAAGAATTCTCATGATGTAATAAGACAAAACAATAAAAACGCTGGGCAAAAATTAAGAACACATGCTTCATTAAAGATATACATAGATGTCAAATAAGCCCAATAAAAGGATATTCAACATCATTAATTATCAGGAACATGCAAAATAATACCACAACCAGGTACTATCAAATAACCACTAGCAAGCGTAAAGTTAAAAAGACTGACAATATCAACTGCTGATAAGAATGTGGAGCAACTAGAAATCTCATACATTACTAATAGAAATGAAAAATGATCCAGTCACATTGGAAAATAGTATGGCAATTTCTTATAACATTTCACTCCTGGGTGTTTATCCAAGAGAAATGAAAATACATGATCACCGTGTTTAGGAACCAAAAATTAGAAATAAACTAGGGTGTCCATCAATTGACAAACAGATAAAAAATCCTGTGATGCATCCATGTAGTGAAATATTAATCAACAGTAAAAATGAACAAACAATTGACACAGGTAATATGAATGAATCTCAAATGCATTATAAGTGAACAAAGCCAAACACAAAAAAACTATTTTCCCTATGACTCTATTTATGATATACTAAAGTAGAGACAAAAGTCAGATTAGTGGTTGCCCAGGGCTGAGGATTGGAGGAGACTTACTGCAAAGGGATATGAAGGAACTGTTTGAGGTCATGTGACTATCCTGTGTCCTGATTATTATACATCTGTATATTTTGTCAGAGCATATCAAACATTTTAAAGGAGTGAATTTTTCTGTATCTAAATTATACCTCAATAAACCTGATGTTAAAAAATAGAGTAGGCCCTGGCCATTGTGGCTGTTAGTTGGAGCATCATCCTGTGCATGGAAAAGGATTTGATTCCTGGTCAGGGCACATACTCAGGTTTCAGGTTCGATCCCCAGCTGGAAGATATATGGGAGGCAACTGATCAATGTTTCTCTTTTATACTGATGACTCTCTCTCTCCCTTCATACTCTTAAATCGATTAAATCAATTAAATAAATGTTTTCAGGTGAGGATTAAAAAAAAATACATCCACCAACATATATATATATATATATGTGGTGGTTAATTTTCCTTTATTTACAATTCTAGAAGACAAGAAACTATGACTTGCTTAAGAAACAACTAGTTTAAATAAACTATTGCCACAGTAGTGTTAATGTTTAGCATACAACAAAAATATCTTGGACTAACAAAATGTTTAACAGATAAGGGTTTTCTGTCTCAATATTAAATGACTACCATTTGAAATACTTTAAATATTAAAATTTATTATTTTTTCAGGAAATTGGTAATGCCAATCATAGCTGGAAGGTTACATGCAAATTTTATATCTATGTATCTTCACAGAGAAATCCACAGTTTTATGTCAGATTTTTCTCAAAGAGGTCTATGACCTATAAACAAGTTAACAATCATATTGTTAAAGGAACTTTCTATGTTGATACAGGTTAGCATATCATCAGTTTAGGAACATGAGACCAGCAAAGCAACTCACCATTTCGATGTTGCTCATGCTGATCCTTCTCCTGATGCGGGTTCTGTGGCTGCCCTATGCTGACAGGGGGATGATGCCCAAGGCCATAAGGTAGAGGAGACCCCCGCCCATGTGTCTGTAAGAGGTTCATATTGTAGGCCATCGCTGCCTGATGTGTAATGATTCGAGGATCAACTGCAAACCTACCCTGGTATCCTGTCCATGGTACCTAGGTTATTACAAGAAAACAAAATAATTTCATTATGTACATTTTAAAGGCAAACTGCTATAGGAAAAAGCAAACTTACACAGAGAAATGTTAATTTTATCAAAATAAATAACTACAGTCAATGCTAATGATAACAACTGATATAATTACTGCTATATCTCAACTAGCCTGAAATGGCTCCCTGAATAGTTAAGAGTGTAAGGGAAAATTTATCACTATACAGGTTAGGAAGAAGCTGAGAACTTAAAATTGGTAATTATTTTTTGAAGCATTAAATCATCTTATAATCTTGAATCATTACCCCTCAATATGAATGTATACATGTCACAGATTATCCTGAAAATTATCTTTTAAAGTCCTAAATGCATAGTTACAGTGTTTAATAGACTAAGAGAACTGGGAGGAAAATTAAGGAACAGGTAAGTCTAAGGAGTTTTAACTCATTCTAATTTTATATGAATAACCCAATCATTTAATGTTTATTCATGATATCGGCAAAATTTTAAAAGGTCACTCACTTAATCAATGCTTTTAATTCAGCTCTTCCTTTAAATACAGAAACAGAAAATTTCTTTAGATGTTTGTATATATATATAATCCCTGTATATTAACATAAAAGGGATAAATACAAATGACATCTGAGCTACCTCCCTATTAAATATTATAGCTGCTAAATGCAGACTCTGAGAAATCTTATATAATAAAAGCCTCTTTGACCTAGTAAAATGAAATATAAATCCTAAGGGACTTACTATTTAAAGCAGATGATGTATAATGTTGCCAGACTGTCTGGGAAGAAATAACTCAGCTAAAATTAAAATCTGTGGGGAGTGGGCATGAATTACATATTTCTTACTGACAGTTCTTCTCATTGGCTGCTGTGATTGTGAACTATCATGATCAATATTGCTGAGAAATGTTTGCAGCTTGGCATTTTTCCATTTTGGGGGTGTGGGCAGGGGTGCCAAAGATCCTTGGCAAATGATCACCTCTGTCTGAAATTAAAGCACTTTCCTTAAATGAAAGTAAGGTTTTCTAGACCAAAATGCTTGAATTTGGAAATATTAGTATGCCAGCAAATTAACAAAATTATCAAAATATTCAGTATATTAAAGGAAATAAAAATTGTGTTGTACACAAGTTGGAAGCTCTCTAAAGATCACAGTCTAAGAAGGATTTAATAATGTTTTTTAAGTACCAATAAGATTTCATAAGGTGTGGAATTCCTCAGATAAATTTAGATGCAAGGGAGTTAGACTAACCTAACCTTCTTTGCTTCCTCCAAAGAACTATAAGAGTTAGTGAATTATCTATATAAAAACCTAAGCACCATAAAGATAGAATGACCAGAATGACCAGTCGCTATGATGCACACTGACCACCAGGGGGCAGACGCTCAATGCAGGCACTGCCCCCTGGTAGTCAATGCACTCCCACAACCAACCTCCCCTTAATGGGGCTTGGAAATCCACCCCCTCCGCCTCGCCTCAGCCCCGGGGTGGGGTGGGGAACCAGGGGAAGTGGCGGCGGACCCAATCATCGCCTCCTCTCCTGACCCCACCAGGGCTTTCGGGCCCTGATCAGCGCAGCCCTGATGGCCAGCCAGTCCTAGGCACCCCACCCATGCAAGAATTTTGTGCACCAGGCCTCTAATACAAGAATAAAATGCAAAAGATAAAAGAAAAACATCACTTTACAAAACAAGAGATTATTTACTAGCTCTGTTAACTTTTGGCTCAATTTCCCAGTAAAAATATTTTAAAAGAATACAAAGGCTTCTCAATCAAAATATCTAATTTACAGATCTCTTCATAGCCACTGATAATCTAATAAGCAAAAATTCACATTTCTTTGGTCATTTCAAAATTAGAAGGTTAAAGATAAGAACTGCTTTAAAAGAAACTTACAGGCATTGAAAAGTTTTTATAAAAAGAGGTTGGTAGGAACACTATATGGGACAGTCACTACTTTAGTGAAGCCTATTTTATTTTATTCAATAGAAAGTATCTCAAACCTCCACTTACAGGTAAAGGCACCGACATAACTACATTCCCTCCATAGACAGCAGGTACATAAAGAATACTTGTCCCCGTGTGAGGATCTATTCTCTGGACAGGGCTTGGAGATTTTCCCAAATTTGGATGAGGTCCAAGAGGGGGTGGAGGAGTATATGCTCTAATAGGATTGCCAATAAGAACGGAAGGATTGGGTTGAACTGAAAAAAAAAACACAGAGAAAGAGTATATTCACTAGCTATACATATTCACCTAGACAAAAATAACTTAAACCATCCAACAGCAAAAGATATTTCCCAAGTTTACTACGAGATATCTTGTAATCAAAGAATTATTAATGTGGAAGAGTAATGCATATTAAAAAAAACATAACCACTTAAAAATGTTCCCTAAAATTAGCTTGAGGTATGCAAAGTATTTCTTTTATAAACTAGCATATTTTTAAATGTCTTCTGAGGCTGGAGATGTGCCCTTCAAGAGGGAAAACCATGCGCACACCTTCACTCTCAGTAAACATTCTCCACGATTATGAAAATATATACAAGTCTTCAGAATAAAGTTTTGACTTGCAATTGTAATAAAGCCACATACCAAATGAAGGATAAACAAATATTATTTTAAAGCATAATTCTGCAATATTTTAAATAACTGATATAATCTTTATCTTGAATTTTGTAAGATCCAACATTTGTAGGATATATATATGTTCCAAAAACTTAGGTTAAATATAAGGCTTAAATGTTTTTCTTGTTTCTGAATATGTACTTTGATTCCTACAAAATCAGCCCTTGTCAGAAATGACATATGAGTCCTAGCCAGGTGGCTGAGTTAGTTGGAGTGTCATCCCATACACTAAAAGGTCAGGGCACATATCTGGGTTGTGGGTTTGATCACTGGTGGGGATGTGTACAGGAGACAACTGATCAATATTTCTCTCTCACACTGATGTTTCTCTCTCTAAAAAATCTCTCTCAATAAAAATATTTCCTCAGGTGAGGATTAAAAAAGAAGAAAGAAACATAGGAATAGAAGAGTTAAATGAGTTCCAAAGTGTGTGTGTGTGTATGTGTATGTGTTTCCCTCTTCACACCTTCCTCTTTCAAATGGTGAAATTTGTGGTAAATATCATATCATAAAAGTGAGTTTTCATAGGGCTGATGTTTCCACTTACCAATTCCATCATTCTGGAAATGATCATTCTGGGTAAGATGGAGGCTTTTTCCCTTTACAGAAAAAGAAAAACAAAAAACAAAGCACATTTAATATTAGAGAACAATATCAATTCCTACTCCTATGCATATCACATGTATGCAGCAACAATTAAAATGTAAAGACTACAAGTTCGTAATTAATAACCAATAGACTGTTCTGAACTTTTTTTATAAGTATTAAAGTCATGGTGTTACATGTTCTTAGCTAAGTTAAGGATATCTAAAATTCTTTTTTCATAATAACCTATATATATAAAACCCTCATACGCAAATAGATCGGATGGCAGAACAACTGAACAACTGGTCGTTATGATGTGCGCTGACCACCAGGGTGTGTGTGCGAAACATGGCAGATGTCAGCTGTAGTGGGATGCTACACAGTCCCACCCAGCGTCTGCACTTGCTGCCAGTGCCAGCCCCACTCGCACCCATTGCCAGTGCTGGAGCAGGTGAGTGGGGGCACCAGACCAAGGTGGGATGCCATTCTCTCATCAGGGCGAGCTTCTGGTAGTTACTGAAAACTCTCTGCCCCCATGCTACGCAGTCCCGTCCAGCGTTTGCACCTGCTGCCAGTGCCAGCCCCACTCACCCCCGCTGCCAGTCTGGAGCCACAGCTCACACCTGCAGCCACTGCCGGGGTCTAGTGCCAGTCCTGATTGCTGGGCACCATCAGCGGGTGCGGGCAGTGGCCACCGGCCCTGATCATCCCTGAGGGCTTCTCCACCTCCCCCTGTTCCTGAAGGGTGACTGGAGCAGCAGCTGCCACTCACACCCTCTGACAGCACCAGTCCTGCTCACACCTGCTACTGGCACCAGCCCCAATCACTCTGCACTGTCAGTGGATGCAAGCAGGGCTAGCGCCATTAGTGAGTGGGAGCAGTGGCAGTGGGAGCAGGGCTACTGGCAGAGAGGAGACTGGGGAGAAGCAGCAAGAGGGTCCAGGTGGGGACACGGAGGATGGGCCAAGACCTGCCCCTGTGTCCACCACAGCCTCGTGGCCTACAGTTCCTTTCAAGGTGCATGAATTTGAGCACTGGGCCCCTAGTTTTTTATAAAAAGAAATAGGAAACCAATATGACTGAAACCTAAATTTTATTCCTTTGCAGTTTCTCTGTAAATTTTCCATGAAATAAATAACAAAATGTAAAAGCTGTATTTCAAGGGGAAAATAGTAGTCTTCTATTCTTGAGGTTGAGAACCTTTAAAACAATAACATGGCCTTAGCTGGTTTGGCTCAGTGGATAGAGCGTCAGCCTGTGGACTGAAGGGTCATAGGTTTGAGTCCAGTCAAGGGCACATACCTGGGTTGTGGGATCAATCCCCAATAGGTGCCATGCAGGAGGCAGCCTATCAATGACTCTCTCTCATTACTGATGTTTCTATCTCTCCCTCTCCTTTCCTCTTTAAAACTAATAAAAATATATTTTAAAAAACACACAATAACGTGAATGTGACTATAGTTTGGGATTTACAATTATTTGAGTATGATCCATGGCATCTTAAAGTGTAAAATTTACTGAAAAAAAAACAAACAAACAAAGAGAAAGACACACTGTCATAATGTACTTATGAGAATATGCAAATTTTCCAGAAAGCAATTTGGCAATACCTATTGAAAGCATCCAAAATATACATACACTTTAACCCAGTAATTGCACTTCCAGGAATGTCTCCAAATGAAATAATAATGGATTTGGCACAGATGTTCATCATAGCATTGTTTATACATGGGATGACATGATGTGTTAACAACCTAAATGTCCATCAATGAAGGATTTACTAAGTAAGCAATGGCAGATTCATATAATGGTATACTAGCCTACTATTAAAAATGATGACTTTGGGGCAGAAACAGTATTTGAAGAGACAATGCTTCTGAATTTGTGGACTTGACTAAAAAAATTTCTTTCTGTTTCCCTTGGCTAATGTAATATATAAAGCTTTTATAAAATACAAGTAGCACATTATACAATTTACCCTTAGACACGTACAAATTGCCATTTGTACATTATATCTAACAATTAAAGGAGGAGATAATGTCTATAGCTAGAAGAAAAATCCATTCTTGACTAGAGCAAAAGTTCAGTGATGCTTCATTTCTCTCTCTCACCAACATTAAATATTCAGATCAGTACTAAACATCAAAGGTCAGTTGGTTAGTTATAAATGTGAAAGGACAGCTAAGTTCTAACTTTAAAAAGTAAAAAAAAAAGTCAAAATAGAATCGCATTTGGTCCATTAGCCAGAAGAGAATCTTTACAGTGATTGGCCCTAGCTATAAAAAACAAACCTCTGAGAAACAGAGAAGTGATGACAAAAGCAGGCAGGGGACAGGAGGAAGAGTGAAAAGGAGAAGATGGCCGGCAGCAGAGCTGGCAGAGGAGGTGGGAAGAACAGAAGCAGAGCAATTAGAAGTGACAACAAGAGCAGTCAGGGGCATAGGCTCTGGCAGAGGAAACAAGAGTTGAGAGCTGAGGACACAGAAGATGAGATAGTTCTAAGAGGATAACAAGCCATTTAGATTTCTTAGTCTCTAAAGACCCATCAATCAGGGGCAACCGTGTAGTATGTGAAGAAAACAGTGATTTAGGCAGGTGGGAGGCAGAATGGCCCCCCAAAGATGACCACACCCTAAACCCTAGAATCCCTGAATATGTCATGTTATGTGGCAAGAGACTTTGTAGATATAATTAAAGTTATGGACTTAATTTAAGATTATCCTGGAGTATCTATTCACATAATCTATTGACAAGAACCCTAAAAGCAGAGCGATTTCTCCAGCTGGGGTCAGAAGATGCAGAAGAAGGAAAGGGAAGATATGGTGGGAGGGGAAGCTAGAGAGATTCTAAGGGAGAGAAGGCTCTGGAACTGGAGAATAGATAATATTCAGAAATGGAGAACTGGAGAATAGATAATATTCAGAAATGGATCCTTTGAAAAGACCAAAGCATTATTTTATAGGTTTTAGTTTGTGAGTTGTTTTTCACTGTCCTCTGAATAGTTTTTATAGTATATGAATCTGTTCGATTTTATCAAAGTTTCAAACTTTGCTCCCAGCAAGTGGCCTAGGAGGAGGCAGAATGCAGACAGGGATATTGGTTTTCTCCCTGCTAATTCTGCAGGCGCCCAATGAAACAGACATTGTAATAAATGCCCGGAGGGAGGGAGGCAATGAGGATTGGCTAGATTACTCACTCCTCGATCCCCTAACATTTTGTACCTTTGCTAACCCTTATCACAGAACTGATATCTTAGTGAGGAAAATAAATATTTGCTAAGCAGTAAGAAGTATGTTTTGTTGACAAACACAGCCCTGAGGCAGCAGTTCCTGGAAGATTTTTCACCATGATCCAGCGTTCTGATGATTTTATCTTTATGAAATCTTATTGGGATTTTAAAACTTAGTCTAACATTGACAATACTACTTTTTAATATTTCTTATGCCCTGAATTGTGTTGACAGTTAAACATTAAGGAAACTTAGGGGGAATCGTATGGTTTAGTATCATGTTTTCAGAAATAGCACCTTTTTCTAACAATGAAGTTTTCCTATACCAAAAGACTCCAGCATATAACATAAATTAGCTAGGATTTGTTTCAAAATTTTCTAGTGGGTGTATGTGATGGTGGTAGAGTGGAGGAAGTGGGATGTAGATGAAACAAGATTATGTTAATAATTAATGAAGTTGGGTGATAAGTAATTTGTTACACTATTCTCTCTACTTAAGTAAATGTTTGAAATTTTCTACAATAAGAAATTAAATAAAAAGGGACACCAGTACAAATTCAAACCTCAAAACAATGTCATGGAAATAAAAGAAAATAAGGGAGAGGAAGGAGGTAAGGTGATAGCAACAATCTTTGCTTCACAATACCTCAGTTATGTATACTATTGATTATTGCATATGACATAAATAATAATTTACAATAACTAGGTAGATAGATAAGTTGGTGAACCACTGTGCTATTGACATAAAAATAACAGATGCTATCGACTAGTTCAGTGAAGATTCTCTAAAAAGTTTTTAAAATTGGGGAAGTTACAGCTTTGGATTTTAATTACACAGTTTTCTCATTGAAAGAAAAAGCCACACTACTGGCTGCATCATACCCATTATTCACTTATCAGATACTTACTGAGCACCTGCTATGTGCTCAAATTTCAGGGAGTTTGCGGTTTTGGAAGAGCAAGTGGATTCAACATATATTTTCTTCACCTTTAAAATAAAACCAGCCCAGTGGTTTGGCTCAGTGGTTAAGCATTGACCTATGAACCAAGAAGTCACTGGCTCAATTTCTGGTCAGGGCACATGCCCGGTTTGCTGGGTTTCAGGCTCAATCCCCAGTAAGGAGCGTGCAGGAGGCAGCCGATGAATGGATGTGTTTCTCATCGATGTTTTTATGTCTCTATCGCTCTCCCTTCCCCTCTCTAAAATCAATAAAAACATATTTAAACAAAAACAAAAAGCAAACTGCAGGATCTTGCTTAGGATCAGCAGACATCTGCTATCATGGTTTCAATCTAGCTGAATCTATAGCACAATTGATGCTTACTTTGTTCAATTAAAGGAATAGTTTATTATACTTAAGAATGCGCAAAGGGTATAATGACTTCACAACATTTTAAATAAAAATAAAATGTAAATGTTTCTACCTGGGGTCCTCACATATGCAAGCTAAAGCCTTTGGCATAAACTCTTTCTTGAGCTTCACTCACTCATCTAAAAAATACTGCAAAGCATCTAAGATGAGCCAGATGTTGTAGTAGGCACAGAGGCTAGAGCAGTAACTAATACAGACAAAAATCTCTGCCCTAATGGGGCACATATTATAGTTTTTGACATGTCTCCCCAATCTCCCACTATCTCTACCCACTCAATAGACCGCTAAACAAGATCTGGCCATTACCCTCCAACATCTGCCACTGGAGGCTAATTTGTTTATCTCTATTTATCTAGCATCTATTTTAACGCCTGGCATGTAGAAGAAACTTAACTGTTTGATAAAAAATATATATGTTATTTACTAATTGCTTAAGCTTTAGAAATCTAGAAGGTTCATTTAAGTAAGATTCTTAATCTCCAAGTAACCCCAAGTCACTAACACATTATTGTACACTAGAGGCCGAGTGCAAGAATTCATGCACCAGTGGGATACCTGGGCCTAACCTGCAGGATTGGCAGAAACCAGCTCTCTGACATTCCCCAAAGGGTCTCTGATTGCAAGAGGACACAGGCCAGGCTGAGGCCCCCCCCCCCCCCCAGTGCACGATCAGGGCCAGGGAGAGATGCGAGAGGTTGGCCAGCAGGGGAGGGGCCGCACAGGAGCTCCAGGGCATGTCCAGCCCATATCCCTCAGTCCCAATTGGCCAGACCCCAACAGCAAGCTAACCTACAGGTCAGAGTGTCTTCCCCTGGTGGTCAGTGCATGTCATAGCAAGTGGCTGAGCAGCCTTCGTATATCATTAATATATTATACTTTGATTGGTTGACCAGTGGACCAGATACTTAGCATATTAGGTTTTTATTATATAGGATTAGATTCATTTTTATTAAACTAAGAATATACAATAATATATTAACATAGAAAGTAGTTCTATTTTCAGCTTACTACCTATTTAGCTAAAAAAATTTCCAGATAATAAATCATTAATTATTGCTTACACTTTAGGTTTTATGTTTTTTAAATGAAGCCCAAAACTGACATACTCTATTAAATTTAATACCATGCTGATATGTATAAATACACCAAAACACTGGAACAAATACTAAACATATCATTCTCACAACTTTCTGTTCTAGATGATAAGTGTTTTGTTTTGTTTTTCAGGCAGTCTAGTAAATAAATCAGCTGTCTCTGTCCAAAATAACTATGGTTCAAAAGCAGAAATGGCTTTGACTTTTCCACCTCCACTTCTTCTGACTGGATTACCTCTGATACAACAAATATAGGTCAAAATCAACTATAACTGCAAGTTGGCAAATTTTCTCACTGTGGCAAATACCACTTGAAATAAACTAGTATTGAAATGAACATGTCTAGTATTGTGGAACATACAAAGTATGCTCTCAATTAATTTTGGCTGATCAAACGCAAGTAGCATGGCTAATGCTCAACTAACCACATGGACCTAGAATGATGGCTTTTGTTATCCACATAAGGATTTCAAAACAGAGAGCTCATTTTATAGAAGATTTGTACTTCTAGACTGAAGAAAGGATTAGACCTATTTTCTTCACACAGATATTGTTATAATGTTATCCCTTATAAAAATATGTTTTTAATAAGTGTGCTAGTCTAGTCTTTTAAAGTAGTCAATTCTCTGTTTTATTCACATCTTGCTAAAATAAGTCTATCAGTAGAGAGGACTAGGAGATTATATTATTCGAAGAACACAAGAAGAAATCCGGTCATTGAAAACTTCTTGAGGATGATCATGACATTAACCATAGCTAAACACCACACTGCATTTCCACACTAGACAACTTCCTTTCAGAAACTGCCTGCTGAACACTTCTAGCAGCTCAATAAACTTTTGACATCTCTGTGCTCTTCTCTCCCTTTAGCCTCTTCAAGTTCATTAACAGGCTTTACCTTGGGAGGTGACTGCTGCAGCTTGTTGGCACTTCCTGAATGCTGCAGTCTTAGAGCCCGGGGGATAAATTCGGGTGCCAGTGGATTCAACACATATGTCTTCTTTAGTTCTAAAGCCTCTAGTTGAGCTTTGATCTGTTCAAAAGTGATTCCGTGTAGGCTATTATTTTCATGACACAGGGCAATAAACCGCTCCCAAAATTTCCTACAGAAAAGATTTAGAAGATCAGTTTACAATTTCAGTGGATGAGAGCACAGAAATAAACATAAGCTACTGAAGATCATTTCAAATTTCCTCTCCCCACCCTAATTCCTCAGATTCAATATTCATCTATGATCCAAATGTAATCTTCCCACTAAATCACAGAACTTCAGAGGTTGATTCTGAAATGAGAGCCATGTCTAGTATTGTGGAACATACAAAGTATGCTCTCAATTAATTTTGGCTGGTCAATCGCAAGTAACACGGCCAATGCTCAACTATCTACATGGACCTAGAATGATGGTTTTTGTTATCCACATAAAAGGATTTCAAAACAGATAACTCATTTTATAGAAGATTTATATTTCTAGGCATACTTATATATACATATATGTCCATAGGTATATGTATATTCACATACACATATCATATATATCACACACATACACATGCACACGCAAATTAAACTAGTTTGAATTATGGAGCCAAAATAGTCTGGTGCTGGATAACAAAGAAAAGCCAACTCAGGACATAAATCTGATACACAAAGTAAATAAACCCCTCATGAGGATTCTTAAGAAATAACTAGCTATTCCTATATTTTTCTCTTACTTAACAAATGCTTGTCACAAATACAAGTTATTATATTGACTACGTTGAGTTAAACTAATTATGAAAAATACAGGAAGTTGGAATACAAATTTTAATGCTGATTATTCATTTCCTAATCACATTAATAAATATTAAAGGAGAAAAATACATTCAAAACTTGTTGCAGTTGTATATTGTTGCTCCTACAGGTGTGAAAATTGATCTCCAATGTATATAAAATATTAAAAACAGATTACAGAAGACAACATATAAAATGTTTTAAAATTTTAAATGACTATTATAAATATGCATGCCTGTCTTTAATATAAGGTTCAAATAATGTTTTACTATCTATAAAAGATGTGTGAAATGGATTCCCAAGTTGTTATCCTTGTATCCATGTGGATAGCAGGTAATCAAGATTGTTTTAAGAAGCATAAGTGAAAAGGTTTTTATTATAAAAGTTAGCATATGAATAATAATTAGATTAATATATTCATAAAACTTTGTGGTTTGATTTCAAAGTATGTTTCTCTTACCTATGTCTTCTACCATCTTTTCTAATTTCTTAAAGATGATTTTAAAAGATGGGTCCTGAAAAAATTTCAGGCCCAAATGCCAACAACAGGAAAAGTAAAACATGCTACAAAATATTATTATGTATTCCTAACAGTAAGTCATAAAGGCTAACAATTTAGTCATTCAATTACAGGAAGTGTATGTTGTTAAGAAACATATTAAAATCTGCTCTTTATTTTTATTCTTTAGCATGCCTCTGAAGGAATCAAGATTTTTTTCTCATAGGACTACCTTTAATTAACACTCAGGATCTAAAATCTATAAACTTTCCCACCCTTTTTTAGATTTAAAAAGCCACAATATTCAACTGTATGAATATTTATCAACACAACTCTACTACATGCTATATTCAAAAGAAAGTTTTTTTGGTCTAGTTGATAAAGTATCAGTTTTATAGAGTGTCATTTCATATTTGTATGAAACCTTAAGACACACTAAAACAACAAGGAGAGAATGGATTGGCTTTTACTCTAGCTCAGTTATTAATATCAATTTCTTACAATGTACTTTCATTTTCAGCTTATTTGGCCAAAATACTAGAACTCTGCTCTATTTTCAAGCTACCTTTTTAAAGTCCATACCTTCTTCCTATACTGCCCTCACTGACCTCAAATGCAAGGAACAGGAGTTGAAGTCCCCTTCAAACAACCTCAGACTCAATAAGAAGCAGTCTTTGTCTGCAAGAACTGAGGAATCTCAAAGCAGCAGCCTTTACAATAAAGGTCTCCAATTCAGAAATAATACTATACACTGTAAGTTAATCAAGTTAAACCAGGTCTGAAAGTAACCTGAAATTTCCATTTGAAATCTCACTTTGATTTTAATTGTCCCACTGATATAGCAAAATAGTCAAGAGCCTGGGTTCCAGAAAGAGACTGCTTGGATTCAGGGTGGCTGTCATTTATTCAGTAGCTGTGTGACTTCAGGCAAATTACTTAACTTCTCTTTGTACCTCAGTTTCTTCATGTGTGAAATAGGGCACCAACTGTATTCTTATTAAACTTTTTATTATTTAAATGCTTTATTATTAACAGTACTATATTTTATTATTGAAAAGACTTCTCACTTTTAAACTTTTCAGAAAAAAATATTTTTATTCCTTTAAAAATTATTTGTTTTAAAGCTAAAATTTTTCATTTTTTCTCTTTGTAAAGGCTCAAGACTATTCGTACTGACCTCAAATTCTTTAATACTTAAATGAAGCACTATGTATGGCATCATAAGACATTTCTGAACACTTAACTGAAAGATCATTTGAGAGTTTCATCTACACTCAGAATGAGAATAAGAATTCACCATTAAGGCTTCACCAAGTCTTAGGCCCTCCCTAACATATTTTTTATGTTAACAATTTTCTCAAGTGTGTCTCTACACTTTTAGTATTTCAAAGGACATAACATTAGTTTTAATCACTACAGGGACGCAAAATTTGGTTTTATTTTTTATGCTTCTAGGATCACTGATAAAACACTGAAAAATTACTTGATGTCCTTAGGTGACAGAGAGTGTGTATTTATGTGTGTGTGTGTATGCAGACACACATACTCACACCTCTACATATACATGTATACATTTATTTCTCACAGAGTAAATGGAACTTGCAAATGAAGAACTTCCCCAAACACACTGGTTTGGAGACATGTATGACTCCCCTCCTTGCCTCTCCCCATTTACAGATTTTTCCATATATTCATTACTTCCTGGGAAAGGCAGGTAACCCAGTGAGAAGAGCTTGGGTTTTTAAGTCAATCTGACATCTGTGGGAGTGAACCACTTAATAGCTACGTGACCCTGGCAGTAATTTCAACTCTTTAAATCAGGCAGCCCATTTAAAATGCAAATAAAATACCCACATTGCAGGGCTGCTGGGATGACTGAACATGGCAAAGTGTGCAAAACACTTAATCTAGCACCTGGCACAAGGAAAGCTATCAATAAACAGCAGCCACTATATTAATAATTGTTGGTCTGGCGAGTGGGGAAAAGGGAGTTTTTCAAGTTAATAGAAAAATTATATTTAAAAGTACAATAAAAGCCCTATTGGCTCAGTGGATAGAGCATCAGTCTGCGGACTGAAGAGTCCCAAGTTCAATTCCGGTCAGGGGCACATGCCCAGGTTGCAGGCTCCATCCCAGTGGAGTGCATGCAGGAGGCAACCAATCAGTGATTCTCTCTCATCATTGATGTTTCTGTCTCTCTCTCCCTCTCTTTTCCTCTCTGATATCAACAAAAATGTATTTCTTAAATATGTAAGTAAATAATAAAAGTACAACAAAAAAGATTATAGAGTCAGGTTCCTTCTAAAGTGATAATATATACACAGAAATTATTCTTTGAAAACTTTATCACTATTTGGAAATACCATATTAGTGTTTTTTTTTTTAATATCAAATGGGCAAGCGAGTGGAGGTAAAGAAGTATTTATGATTAACTCAAATTATAAAAAACATATGCCTCCATTTTTATAGTACCTAAGAATCACATTATGATCTCCAGGTTTACTTGTATTGTGAAATTAAATTTCTAACAAATTTAGAAAGATTAAAGCATAAATATCCATAGTCTTCAACCATCAGCTCTTGGATTACAGCCATAATTAAACAGTCCAAATAGCATAGATAATCAACATTTCCATTTAGCCATAGGTCACATGACTTTTTTCTCCTTACACAATATATTTACTTCTCTGAAAATGTTTTGTTTAGCTTACAAATTAATTTATAGTCTCTTGCATACCCCAGCTCAGCAGTAAGAAATAAGCAACCAGTAGAACTGGCTTCAAGTTAAAAATTAGCCCTGGATAAATCTGACAGCATGGCCTCAGAATCATTCACCCATTTGCTCTGAGAAAGTAACCTACACTAATAAAAGAGAAAGATGCAAATTGGCTATGCCTTCGCAGATCCCACCAGCCAATCAGGAGTGAGTATACAAATTAGCCCAACAAAGGTGGCAGGTTAATTTGCATACGCAGGCGCTGAGAGGCCAGGGGTGGTGCAGGATGTAGGCATTCTATACCACCCCAGCAGCTCCAGGCCTCTGGGCAGTGTGGGAAGGCAGGAAGGCAGAAAGGCAGCTCCAGGTCAGAGCGAAGTGGTGCCAGCAGCCAGGGGAAGGAGGGCTCACTCTTGCACAAATCTCCATGCATCGGGCCTCTAGTGGTTTATATTAGAGATGGGATGAAAACGCTAAGCTCATGCAATTCACGGTATCCTACTCTATAGGAAGGGGTAAAGATTTTTAAGAAGTGTTCATGTTGGTAAATGTTTGGGGTTATTTATAAGGAGAATCCAAAACTCATGGGGCTCAACATTATTATTTTACCTATTCATTCACCCAACAGTTTTTAGTTAGTTTTAATACATGCCATCCCATTTTACACATGTGTTTTAATCTATTAAATCTGAATCAAACTATGTCTTTTCACATTTATCAAATGGTAAGCAGAAGAAAAATGATAAAATATCACAGCAATATTCTACCAACATACACTTTCCATAAACAGTAACTAAAGTAAAATTCTCAGGAGGGAAGCCAAATTAACATGCTTAATTTTATTCATTTGTAACTTGAAATTAATATATTGTCTTCTCCAATTCTTTGTCATTACCAGCTAAAAATGAATGAAAATCTACATTTTAAATATGAAATTAAAAATATTTTACAGAATTGTTTAGCTATACATTCATAAACTATTCAAGTTGTGTGTTTTTTATTGTTGTTAATCCTCACCTGAGTATATTTTTCCATTGATTTTTAGGGAAAGTGGAAGAGAGAGGTAAAGACAGAGAGAAACATCGATGAGAAATAAGCCCTAACCAGAGGACCCTTAGGTCTGTAGGCTGAGTTCTATCCGCTGAGTCAAACTGACTAGGGTCATTCAAGTTTTAAAAGGTTATTTTTCATAATGTAACCATAAATTAAAGCTCCTCTTGATCCCTCTGTTAATGGTTTTCCCTGTAAAGAATATTAACTTCTTTTGGAGTCCTAACCTCTAATATTTGCAGCTTATTCTTAATGGTCTCAAATAGTTACCCTTTCCATAGAATGCTTTTTTGCTGTAGAAAGAGGAAAAAAAGACAGTAAAATATTGCCATATCTATATTGCAACAGAAAGTGTAGTTTAAAGAGGACTACTTCCTACTTTAATTCTAACATATCAAAAAGGTATATTTGGAATGGTCTATATCTCTTTCTACTATTCTGAACTCATTTTGACAGGTACTACAATACCTAAAAAATTTTAAGTAATCCCTAGCATATTTTTTTCCATAAAAGAATATAATTTCTATTCTAATGGGTTTTTGTTAATGTTAACATAGTTTTTATTTTTTTAAATATATTTCTTTATTGATTTCAGAGAGGAAGGGAGGAGACAGAGATAGAAATATCAATGATGAGAGAGAATCATTGATTGGCTGCCTCCTGCATGCCCCACACTGGGGATTGAGCCTGCAACCCAGGCATGTGCCCTTGACCAGAATCGAACCTGGGACCCTTCAGTCAACAGGCCTACGTTCTATCCACTGAGCCAAGCTGGCCAGGGCAACATAGTTTTTAAATGGTACAAAGGCCAAGTTTTATATTGCTGGCTTTGTGCAGTTAAAATCCCTGTTAATTGGTATAAATCAAAAGTGTATATAGAAATTTTTTGTTTTTGTTAACATTTTAACAGCAATTTAGAAATAGTTACTATGACTATAATCTAAGGAATACCAACAATGATATCCAAAGACAAGTAACAAACAACTTCTAACCACCCTGATTTTCTTAACCAGACAGGAAAAATTATTTACATTAGGAAGCCTTGAGAGAAAAATGAATGGAAAAGGAAATTCATCAAAAATGAGCTGAAACAATAATGAAGGGAAAAAACACAGTATCGATATAAAATGTCATTTCCATCAAAGACACACACACAAAACACCCCCTCGGGATCCTTGCATTAGCTGTTCCCTCTTCCTGGATCATTTTTACCCCAAGTGTGCACAGCACACTCCCTTACCACCAATGTCAGCTTCTCAGTGAGGCCTCCTCTGACCACACTATGACAATCTCAAGCCAGCCCACCCTACCCAACCTGTCAATCCTAATTCCTATTAATGTGCTCTTTCTGTTCCACTGAACTTACCATGTAAAATACGACATTATCTTATTTTGTTTATTGTCAGTCTTCTTTTCCTCCCCAATAATATGTAAACCCCTCAAAAGCAGAGATTTTTGTCTATTTCATTCACTGACCTGTCTTCAGTGGCTAGAAGTGTGTTTAGAACATAGTAAGCACTGGAGAAATATCTGCTGATTGATGACCGAATGAATAAATACACAATTTTGTATAAAATAGACGTAAAGCAATATATTTTTATGTTCCTTCTGTTTATCAGGTAAAGTTAAACTTGATTTTAATTAGCCAAGAGGTCATATAAATAAAGGTACACATAGGTGTACAAATCACTCTACATTTCCCCCTATAATGTCTCAAATCAGTAACACATAATTACCTGCATCTTCCAATGGAGCACAGAGCAATGGGATCACCCACTACAGCAACCAGGGACTGTGCTCTTGTGATGGCAGTGTTGAGAAGTTTGTAGTTAGATAAAAAACCGTAATCTAAGTCCTCTGTAGAATCTTCCAGCAGTTGTTCTTTCTTTTTAATTGGTGTCTGTTTATGTTTACAAGTATGCCTTGTCCGTACTGTGCTAAGAAACAAAACTCTGAATTGCTTTCCTATTAAAAATAAGTAAAAAAGACTTAGGATTGTTATTCTGAAGCACTGATAAAATAAAAGCATTTCTTTTTTGTCTTTTTTAATGTTATTGCTCAATGACAGGTATTGGAAAGGATGTGAAGTAACTGGAACTCATGCACTGCAGGCGAGAATGTAAAATGGTATATAAAACACTATGGGAAAGAGTATGGTGGTTCCTCAAAAAATTAAACATAGAATTAACATGATCCTGCAATTCCACTTCTGGGAATCAATCCAAAAGAACTGAAAGCAGGGACTCACACAGATATTTGTACACCCATGTTCACAGCAGCACTATTCAAAATAGCCAAAAGGTGAAAGCAACCCAAGTATCCATCAACAAATGAACACATAAACAAAATGTGTATATACATATAATAAAATATTATTCAGCCTTAAAAAGGAAAGAAATTTTGACACATGCTATAACCTGATGAACCTTGAAGACATTATGCTAAATTAAATAAGCCAGACATAAAATAACAAATAGTGTATTACTGCACTCAAATGAGGTACCTACAGTAGTCAAATTCATAGACAGAAAGTACGATGGTGGTTGCCAGGGACTGGGAGGAAAAGGGAAGTGGAATGAATACATAAAAATGGTAAAATGGCAATTTTTTAAAAATCTTAGTATTGCTGGAACCAGCCTTAGTGATTCCGAAGTCCCACTCAATACAAGGAACTTTCATTAAAGCAGGGTCATCTAACATCTTGCTGATTCCATAAGGAAGCCTTATTGAGTATAGTTTACATAATAAATTTCTAATGCTCTTTCTTATAATAACATGTACATTCCCTCATTCTATGACAGACCTCCAAATATTTGAACACAGTTTTCACATTAGTCTTTTCTTCTGCAGGCCAAACAACCCTTCTTCTTTCAATCATTCCTAACTCCCATGTGGCAATTTCTATAACTAGATCTCTGTTGGGTGCTTCCTATTTTAGTAGTACTATCTTTCTAAAATGCACCCTAATTCTGTGTGATCTGGGCAACACCTGGTACAAGGGAGTTATTTTTCCCCATGATTTAAAAATTATATTATTCTTACTATTGTATATTACCATAAAACCTGCGATTGTACTGGGCTTTTTTAGCATTTACATCATAATGTTGTTTCATATATTTAACATATGAATTTAATAGCAACTAGTTGCTAGTAACCATTCACTTAGGAAAGTCTGTAGATGTAAAACAAGCTATGCCTTTAAAAATGCATTTAAGCATAACTTGATTGACAGATACAAATTTATAAAGATCTTTATGAACTAATTAGTTCTCAGAATATAACAGTAGGCTTTGTATGCTATAGATAGTGTGTATAGTTTATACAATTACAGTCATAGAAAAAGTTAATTTGTTCATATTTCTTTTATTTAGATATAAAAATCTAATCCTATATAATAAAGAGGTAATATGCAAATTAACCCTCATGCCTTCACAAGATAGCTGCCTATGACCAGGCTAGCAGGTGGGTTAGTGAGGGATGACCAAATGACTGAACAAGCAGGCTGTGTGAGGCAACCAGGCCAACAGGAGGGTTAATGAGGGATGATGACCAAACAACTGAACAGTAGCCTGCATGGAGCAACCAGGCCAGCAGCGAAGTGCAGTTAGGGGTGACCAGGCCAGCAGGGGAGGGCAGCTGTGGACATCCAGGCCTGCAGGAGAGGGCGGTTGGCGGTGACCAGGTGGCAGGGGAAGGCAGGTGATGGTGACCAGGCCGGCAGGGGAGGGCAGTTGGGAGCAACCGGGCCGGCAGGGGAAGGCAGTGGGGGTGACAGGGCTGGCAGGGAAGGGCAGTTGGGGGCAATCAGGCCTGCAGGGGAGGGCAGTTGAGGCAAATCAGGCTGGCAGGCAGAAGTGATTAGGGCAAAAAGGCAGGCAGGCAGGTGAGTGGTTAGGAGCCAGCAGTCCCAGATCAGGCCTAAACCAGCAGTTGGACACCCCCGAGGAGTCCCAGATTGGAGAGGGTGCAGGCTGGGCTGAGGGACACCTCCCCTCCACCTCCTGTGCATGAATTTCGTGCATTGGGTCTCAAGTAAACATATAAATGAGCTCAACCTTTAATTGCCAAATTTGGCATTAAAGAACTTGATATGAAATGAAGACATAATTACTTGTCCAGGAAAGAGATCTTGAGAATTAAAAGTACAATGTACATAAACTTTAAGATTTAAGAATCTGAATAACTTAGTTTTTTTCAATGAATACTCACCTTGAACATTTAGCACCCTTTCTACATTAACATCAGATAATCTCTTTTTTCGAAGTTCAGCACGTATCCTAAACACTTGATCTGCATACGGAGTCACCACACCAATACTGCCATCATCTAACTTCCCCCATGCTACTGGCCACTTCCTTCTTAACTCTTCCACACGTTCCACCACTTCAAATACCTTTAAACAAACATACATAGACATATTAAAGTTACGCAAGTGTTTAGAGAAAAAATATGGTAACTGAAATAGATGTATAAAGGATTCCATTTTATCATTTTAAAATTATTTCTAAAAAAGAATGCTTTGCTTTTATAAGCAGATTAAGATTTCAAACATTTTATTTACATTTCAAACAGTAAATTCTATAATAATGCACCCAATGAAAACATGAAAATGAGAGACAATGTAATTGGCAACTGGCCCCACCCTTTACCCAGTATCCTCCATTCTTAAATAAGGACAGGTTCAAGTTCCTGTGTAGGAAGTAGGACAAGGATAGGGCCGTAAAACTGACAACCCCATCTAGGGAGACAGAGAAGCAAGTCCCAACAGTCTCAGCAGTTCTCAGTCCACTCTCTTCAGATCAGGCGAAAGAACCTAACTATCAACTAGAGATGCATAGAGTGAGTGCCACCATTCAGTCAGCAGTGTAAGGTCTAGCACTGCCCCTCCTCCATTGATATAACTAAGCAGAGCAGCCAGCAGCTGGCACCTAACCACTGCTGGGACTAGGACAAATGTGGATCAGAGAGACAAGACCTTCAGAATTCACTGTTATCTAGCAGTACAAGTTTGCCCAAGCCATTTCATGAACTTTGCAATAAAATAATGGCATATTTTACCCAAGTGAATATTTTAGAAGCCACTTATTGGGTTCTTAATGTAGGTCAATCTATTTTAATTCAATGAATTGATCAAACCATTTCAATGCTTAGCACAGTGGGAAATACAATAATTAGGAAAACATGTTCCTTGCCTTCTAAGAGATTACTGTGTATTTAGAAAACAAATTCCCAATTAAAAAATATATAACACAAGCACAATAGAGGATCAGACAAGAGTCTAGAGAGGAAGGAGAAATATTTTAATATTTATTTACTATTTGCTAATAGTATCTAGTTAAAGTGACACCATTAAATATATTGAGAAAAATTTGACATGTTTTATTCCTTTTAAGAACTTGAAGATTATTGACTAGAATGCAGTTCACACTTCCAGATAAAACTTCAATGGATGATAGTCACCCTATTGTTATGATGATATAACAGCAAGGGCATCAAATATACAGACTGTCCAAGGATTCTGAAGAGCAAACTGGACTGAAGACATGGTGATCTCATTGTAAGGAACAAGAAAGGTGTGTTTGAGTGCAAAGGAGGTGAGTGAAAAATGACATAGATGGTAACTCAAATCTACAGAAAGAAGTTAAAAGAACAAGAAATAGTAAATAAGAAGGTTAATAGAGAAAACCCTCAGAGTCCTTAACATACAACTGGATATAATTATAACAAATGTATTGTTGAATTGTAATTACATAAGTATAATATAAAATACAGTAATAGCACAAAAAAAGGAATAGAGAAATGTAGGAGTAAAGTTTCCATATCTCTTAGAATTAAGTTAGTTTAAATCTAAAGTTGATTCTGTTAAAGATGTATACTGTAAGACATAAAGAAACCACATAAAGAAAACAACTTAAAAATCATTAATGAATAATTAAATAAATTAAAAATATGACACAACAAAAATGCACTTAATGCAAAGAGAAAAGAAGGGTCAAAAAACACATGACATAGAAAACAGAAAACATGTGAGAAACCAAGATGGTGGCATAGGTGAACACCTAAACTGCTACTTCACACAACAATTTCAAAACTACAGCTAAAAGACAAAATGGACATCACCCAGAACCATAGGAAAGCTGGCTAAGTGGAAATTCTACAACTAGAAGGAAAGAGAGGGGCACACGGAGACTCAGAGGAGCTGCAAAAAAGGGACATAGACCCAGGGGCCTCTTAGAGCAGGGCTGACAGGAAGCCAAGGATGCTCAGCCCTGAGACTCTGCCCCATCCAAGCCGAGCACAGAAGCTTTTGCAGTTTTGCATGTCTTGTCTCATAAGGCTGACTCCAGCACAGAAGTTCTCCTGGCGTAGACACAAATGATCCTCACAGCCAATTGGCCTGGAGGTCAATTCCCCCCAGTGATACCAACAACAATCAAGACTTAACTACAACAAGGCTGTACACACAGTTCACAAAGGGGTGCACCAAGAGAGTCCACCTCAGGTAGACTGAGCCATATAGGACAACTAGCACACAAAGCTACTATACCAACTCAGGGAAGCAGCAAAAATTCAGAGACAAAGGAACAGAACACAAATGAAAGAAATGGAGGAAAACAAACAACTGGATATAGAGTTCAAAACCACAGTTATAAGGTTTTTCAAGAATTTTCAAGAAAAGGCTGATAATTTTAGCGAGACACTTGAGGATATGAAAAAGAACCAACTAGAAATTAAACATACACTAACTGAAATAAAAAATATTATACAGAGACCTAACAGCAGACTAGAGGAACACAAGAATCAAGTCAAAGATCTGAAATACAAAGAAGCAGAAAACACTCAACTGGAATAGCAAAAAGCAAAAAGAATCCAAAAATGTGAAGATAGTGTAAGAAGCCTCTGGGACTTCAAGCGTACCAACATCAGAATTATGGGGGTGCCAGAAGAAGAGAGAGAACAAGATACTGAAAACCTGTTCGAAGAAATAATGACTGAAAACTTCCCACACCTGGTGAAAGAAATAGACTTACAAGTCTAGGAAGCACAGAACCACAAACAAAAGGAATCCAATGAGGACCACACCAAGACGCATCATAATTAAAATACCAAGAGCAAAAGACAAAGAGAGAATATTAAAAGCAGCAAGAGAAAAACAGTTCATTACCTACAAGGGAGCACCCATACCATTGTCAGTTGATTTCTCAACAGAAACTATGCAGGCCAAATGGGAGTGGCAAGAAATATTCAAAGTGATGAATAGCAAAAACCCAGAACCAAGATTACTCTACCCAGCAAAGCTATCATTCAGAATTGAAGGGCAGATAAAGAGCTTCACAGATAAGAAAAAACTAAAGGAGTTCATCACCACCAAACCAGTATTATATGAAGGTACTCTTTAAGAAGAGGAAGAAAAAAAGGTAAAGATAAAACAACAAATACATATCTATCAACACGTGAATCTAAAAATCAAGTGCATTAAAAATCTGATGAACAGAATAAACTGGTTAATATAGTAGAATCAGGGGCATAGAAAGGGAGTAGACTGACAATTCTCAGAGGAAAAAGGGGCTGCGGGACGAGACTGGATAAAAATCGTACACCTGTGGATGAGGACTATGGGGGTAAGTTAAGGACAGAGGGTGGGGTGGGAGCCGGTTGGAGAGAAGCTATGGGAGGAAAAACGAGGAATAACTATAATAATATGAACAATAAAGATTTATTAAAGTTTTAAAAAGGAAAACAAGAAACAAAAGGCAGAGGTAAGTCCATATCAATAACATTAAATGTGAGCAAATTAGACAATTTGATCAAAATGAAATTCTTTTTAAACTAGAATTAAAATAAAAACATAAAAACATGATGCAATGTCTATAGGAGACATACTTTAGATTTAAAGGTAAAAGGATAAGAGTGAAAGGGTGGGAAAACATGCCATGCAAACAGCAACCATGATTTAGCTGGAGTAACTATGCTAACATTAGACAAATTGACTTTAAAGCCAAAAAAAGTTACCAGAGATAAAGATGCAATATTATAATAAAAAGGTCAATCCACCAGGAAGATATAACAATTATAAATATATGTGCCAACTAACTACAGAATCCCAGTATATATAAGGCAAAAACCATGTCCCCTCTCTGCCATGGGTTCCATCATACCTGGTGGATTTATTTTTTAATATCTGTACAAGTCTGTTTATCTCTCACTTATTCCATCTTAATTGTTTCCATAGCTCCTCTCTTCACACTGAATTTCTCAAAATTAAGAATCATATATTGGTACTTAGTATTTAAATTCTGCTTCCCTCCATCCACCAACTTGGCATTATGTTGAGACCATTTCATTATTGTAGGATGAGTTCAGTCAGAATCAAGGGAAAAAAAGGGGGTGACCTTTCCCACTCTTTTATTCTGCCATGTTAAATGTGTGAAAGACACAAATTCTTATAATAGACAAACACATGATATAAAACAAAAAAACATTTCCCCAAAGAACAATTATATACAACAAAAATGCTGTAAATATACAGCTCCAGATTCTTTAACTTTACTTTTAATTTCACCCTCTGTCCTAAGATCCTTATGATTTTAAGTCTGCGTGAGACAAAATTATTTTTATAATGATGAGATCTAAACCATTCTCAAATCCAATGTCCTCCTAAACTTTAGTCGGAACCTCTATAAAAGAAAAAAATCTCATGTTTCCCCTATTGATGTAACTGGTACCACTTGCTTTAGAACACTCACTCTATCAGCACTCACCCTACCATGGCTGCTTTCCTAGATCTCAGTTTCACCTATACATGCTCGCTCTACCCTCAAAAAAAGTCCAAGCATGTCTACACTGGTACTCAAACTTGGAAAATCACCTCTAAACCAATGAGTTTCTACTCCCAGCCCAAGCAATAACTGTATCACTCCATCAGCCCCAGTGAATAAGGATTAGTTTTCTCCCCTTGAACAAAGAGGCTCTGGGCTCTTTTCACTGGAGTAACTCACAGAACTAAAGAGAGTGACTAAACAACCATGATCTAGTGATAAAGTTCAAGGTGGCTTCACATTTCTCTAAAGTTTCATATTTAATATTTAAAGTTCACACAAATCCTTGTGTTTAAAATATGAAAAGTATTTCTTTACCGACCCCCTCAAATTTTTTTTTAGTATATTGATAATCCAGGGTGAATCTTATAGCTTGCAGGTTTCCTGGGAAACATACATAGATGTCCCCATGAAGGAACAAGTGGCCCTGGCTGAGAAGCTGAGCCTCTGGCAAACACCAACCCTGCCTCAAGATCACTGTTAGGGCTCAGCTCTGACTCCTGGTGTCAAGGCAGGACCACCAGGCCTGCTGAAGTTCAAGCTCGCCTCTCCCTGTCAGCACTCACCCCGCCATGACTAGTTTCCTAGTTTCTAGGCCAGTGGTTTGCAACTTGAGTGTAAAAGTAATAAAGAAAAACCTAGGGTTATGTGTCGATATTTCAAACATTTAAAGAAAAGTTTACCTTTTCTTAAAATTAAATGGCACAGACTAACTGAAATGTCAAGTTTCTTTGCTTTCAGCTAGGATTTTATCAAGTGGGTGCTATTGATTTTCTTGTACTAACTTCTAACTGCAGGCCTCTGATCAATTTTGTAAAGAAAAAGGAATTGCTATTACATCATAAAAGCCATGTCTTTGAAAATAAAATGAGTAAATGAGACTTAAGGAACAAAGCAAGATGGATATCGTAGATCAAGAATAATAACCCCAATGATTAACCAGGAACCGACCCCCAGCCCTCCTCTGGGTTTCCTGAAGTCTAAAACTCCATGTACTGTGATGACCAGAAATTATCTAAAGGGTCTCTGGCTTGCTGGCCCCCTAAAGACTTCACCAACTTTTTGTCTGCTGCCCGACCTGACCCCTCATACTACTCACACACTTCTGAAATGAAAGTCGCATTGTAAGAGGACCATACAAGTTGTAGCACATAACGGGTTAGCAACATCATCATCTCAGTATGTGTGATCTCTCTGGAGGACAGGATCTGCAATTCAAGTCTTACTTAAAATGATATGTCATTTGAGTATGCACTATAAAATATAATCATAGTCTATTTTAGATGGCTAACAATAATCCTCTCCTATCCTATATAATAAAAGCATAATATGCAAATCAACTGAACAGCAGAACAGCAGAACGACCATGGGGGTGGGTGCAATGTGATTGGTCGGGAGCCCAGCCATTGCCCCATGATTGCCCTGCAGAGGGAGGCCCAAGCCATCGGCTGGTGGGGAAATCAATAGGGGGGGTGGGGGGAGGGTCCACAATCACCCCAAAGAGGGAGGCTCAGGCCACTGACCAGCAGGCTGCAGCAGATGGGCAGGGCCTCTCCCTGTCTGGGAAGCCTGAATCCCAGGTGCCAGAGGAAAGCTGGTAACGGCAGCCTGGGGAAGGAAGGCCTACTCTTGCACAAATTTCATGCATCAGGCCTCTAGTAATATATATAAAATAACACCAGCTTTTCTTTCAATAAAGTCATATATTTTGTATTTTATCCTAAGACAACATGTAATTCAAAGGTTTTGTTTCCTACAGGAGATTCATCTTAATCAGTTACACAAGAAAGAATGAACTATTTTCATGTAAATGAAGTTAACACCCAATAAGATGTCAACCCAAAATTTTAAATAAATGCTCTCAACAGGACCAGACTATGTGACTGTGAAATATTAACAATTTGCAAAAGAACTAAGGTACCTCTGCATTATTATAATAAGCTGTGCTATTTTTTTCTTGTACATCTTCCCCTCGAGCTGTAAAGAAAGTGAGTGGGTAGAAATCCTTGTGTGCTGGTTGCTTTCCACTGGCCATCAGTTTGCCCTCATAGAAGAGCTCAGAGGTGTAACTGCAGAAAAAGACCAAAACAAATAAGTAAAGAGCAGTCTGTTATCAAAATTCAATTCACCCATGAGAAAATAAATATATCAGTCAATTCTAAAAATGTTGCTTTATGTCCATGATTAATTTTAATCCAAGCATCTAATACCAATGAGGCCAACATTTTCTCCAAAATCACAGCAATGACATCAGAATAGACTCCGAATTGCTAAATGAATTTAGGTAAAGGATAAAGCCAGAATACAGAAAGAAAAGGAATAAGTGATGCCAGTTCAATACCAAATGAGAATCTTGCTCTGTGAGGAAATGTGCTAGCTAGTATATTTTCTTGGTTAATACATTTAGATCAATACATGCAAATGAAGATATTCAGATATTGAAACAATATACACAACTGAAGGACATTCAAGTCTTCAACAATAAAATGAATGCATTTTGCAGATGAAGACAGCAGCTAGTACTTGATTCATCAAGGACTGCAGCAAATGACTGGCAACAATCACAAAGGAAACACATACTGAGATATTAAGCCACAGTTAAATCTAAATTTTTATATTTATTCTATAGGTTTCAGAGAAATCTAAGAATGGTTTTCAGATGACTGATATAATCAACATTAAATCATACTAAACTTTAAAACATTGTAAGTGTTTTGGTTGAAGGAGGGTCTTTCCAGAGTGCTGGGAATGTTCTGTTTAATGATCTGGGTGCCAGTTACATGGGTGTACTCAGTTTATGACTATTCCCTGAGCTGCCACTTATGATATTTTTATTTTTATGAATGCGCATGTGTACTATATTTAATAGAACCTTTTAAAAACTTTATTACTAAGTTTCATGGTTTTCTTTCCTCTCTTCCTTCCTTTCAAACAGAATCCTTGTATAAGACACACACAATAAGCAAACCATTATGGAGTTTATCAACATATTTATTTATTACATCACATAGTTTTACATGTGTACTAATATTTAGTCACAGAAAAATATATCATAGCTAGTAGAACCTAAAGTGTTAGTGTCCAGAATTGCCCTATTCTGTGAAAAATTACAGCTCTGACTTTTGAAGTTTCTTTTACAAACATACAAGCAAATATAATCTGCAACTCAGGAGACCATGTAACACTGCTGGGAATAATTGGTCCCTAGAAACAGTGTTTTTGAATCCCCTCCAGCCAGATCACAGGAAGTGTGATTCAGAAAGGGCAGTTCACACCTACTTGATGATAGCTTCATGGGAGCGGTAGTTCTCACAGAGGAGGATCCTGCATGGGAACTCAGCGGGGTAATGCTCATAGAGTCGATCAAGTAATGAAACATGAAGGTTTCTCTCCCTGGCAAACTCGCTGTAAACAAAAGGACTCAGCTGTAACAGACAAACATACAGAGAAAACTTAATTAAATAAACGAATAATATTTTTTAACCTACTCATTAAAAACCCCGCTATGGGAGAAACCAAGAAGGCGGCATAGGTGAACACCTAAACTGCTGCCTCACATAACAATTTCAAAAGCACAACTAAAAGACAGAACAGACATCATCCAGAACTACAGGAAAGCTGGATGAGTGGAAATTCTACAACTAGAAGGAAAGAAAGAGACTCACAGAGACTCAGAAGAGCTGCAAATCTGAGGTACAGAGGTGCATGTGTGGAGAGGAAGGGCGGAGGAGGGCCTGGCTGGCTTCCTCTAGTGGGAGGGAGACGGAAATTCCCCATTGCTCTGAACCCCAGTTCCAACTGCACTGAACCCCAGTTCCGGGCGAGACTCATACAGGGGAGTCTGGATTGTCATGAAAAGAGAGGAGTGCAGGGAAACTTAGGGGAGCCACAAAAGACAGAGGTCTGGAGGTACACGCGAAAGTGTGTGCAGAGAGAATCCAAGATGGCGGCATAGGTAAATACCTATACTGCTGCTTTGCACAACAATTTCAAAACTACAACTAAAAGACAGAATGGACATCATCCAGAACCACAGGGAAGCTGGCTGAGTGGAAAATCTACAACGAGAAGGAAAGAGAGGGGCTCACAGAGACCCAGAGGAGCGGTAAAAAGCTGAGGTACGGAGACGCACGCATGGAGAGAGCCGGTACTGGAGTACCTGGCTGGCTTTCTCTGGTGGGAGGGAGACAGAGATCCTTATCCTAAGACAGATCCAGCCAAAACTCATATGGAGGAATTAGTACTGTGAAAAGGAAGAAGTACACAGAAATTTAGGGGAGGTCGCAAAAGATCAGAAGTCTGGTGGCACGCACGGCACTGCGCGCAGAGGATCGACTGCTGATTGTGCCACTGGCTTTCACAAGTTGGCGGGAGATAGACCCTCCCAACTGTGCCACTTCTAACTCCACTAAACCCCAGTTTCGGGCGAAACCCTGGGGATCCAGACTCATATGGTCCTGGAACGCAGGAGAGCCAGAGAGACAGCAGTATAGAGGCCCTTCGAGAGAGCGTGCGTGCGCACAGGGACCGCTCCAGCGATTACCCAGTCACGTGAGACTCAGGGGCCATGGAGGGTGGGGCCGACTGAAAGGCAAGGCAGTCGGTTAAGCCCTGAGATTCCACCCATCCCAAGCTCAACAGAGAGGCTTTTGCAGTTTTGCAAGTCTGGTATCAGAAGGCTGAATCCAACACAGAAGTTCTCCCGGCATAGTGAAAATGCCGGGACAAGGGAAGGGATCACAAACAAAAGAAATGGAGGAAAACAAATGATTGGCTATAGAGTTTAAAACGACGCTTATAAGGCTTTTCAAGAATATCCTAGAAAAGTTGGATTAAGTTAGCAAACCCAAGAGGAGATGAAAAATAACCAACTAGAGATGGAAAAGGACTAACTAGAAATTAAACATACACTGACTGAAATAAAAAATATTATACAGAGACCTAACAGCAGACTAGAGGAAGGCAAGAATGAAGTCAAAAATTTGAAACATAAAGAAGCAGAAAACACTCAACTGGAAAAGCAAGAAGAGAAAAGAATCCAAAAATGTGAAGATATTGTAAGGAGCCTCTGGGACAGCTTCAAGCATACCAACATAAGAATTGTGGGGGTGCCAGAGGAAGAGAGAGAGCAAGATACTGAAAACCTATTTGAAGAAATAATGACTGAAAACTTCCCACATCTGGTAAAAGAAATGGACTTACAAGTCCAGGAAGCACACAGAACCCCATATAAAAGGAATCTAAAGAAGACCACACCAAGACACATCATAATTAAAATATCAAGAGCAAAACACAAAGAGAGAATATTAAAAGCAGCAAGAGAAAAACAGTTCATTACCTACAAGGGAGCGCCCATACCATTGTCAGCTGATTTCTCAATAGAAACTATGCAGGCCAGATGGGAGTGGCAAGAAATATTCAAAGTGATGAATAGCAAGAACCTATAACCAAGATTACTCTACCCAGCAAAGCTATCATTCAGAATTGAAGGGCAGATAAAGAGCTTCACAGAGAAAAAAAAACTAAAGTTCAACAACCAGTATTATATGAAATACTGAAAGGTATTCTTTAAGAAGAAGAAGAAAACGGTAAAGGTAAAAGTTATGAACAACAAATACATATGTATCAACAAGTGAATCTAAAAATCAAGTGAATTGAAAATCTGATGAACAGAATAAACGGTGAATATAATAGAATTAGAGGCATAGAAAGGGAGTGGACTGATCATTCTCAGGGGGAAAGAAGTGAGCAGGGAGAGACTGGACAAAAATCATACATCTATGGATGAGGACAATGGGGGAGAGGTGGAGAGGTAAGGGCAGAGGGTGCGGTGGGTGCCAGGTGGAGGGGAGCTATGAGGGGAAAAAAAGAAGAACAATAATAATAATCTGAGCAATAAAGATTTATTAAAATAAAATAAAAATACCAGTATGTTTCACTATTAGTGCAGAAATATTTAAAGTACTTAAAGTATAATATATGGCACAATTTCATTGTGTATTTTAGAAAATAATATTAAACATCAACATATAATTCAAAGTTCCTTTGAATATGATGATGCAGAGGGCACTTACCTGCATGTGGTCACCAGCCAATACAATCCGAGTGCTTTTAGTTGCTAATGCTAGAGGCATAATGGTTTCACACTCCATGGCCTGGGCAGCCTCATCTAACAGAATGTGCGTAAAAAACCCTACAATGTACACAGTAAACACAGGAAAACATATTAAAGCAGCAATAGAGGCCAAAGCAGTTTTGTGTGGGTTTATTTTTTTTTCATTTCTGCTAAAGAAAGAGTTTAGTGTGCTAATTTAAGAGTTGTGAATCCTCAATTTAGAAAATCATTTATTTAAAAACCAGAAGCTTAAAGGAATAACTACCTTACTCAATAATAGATATATAAATGGCATCTGGTGCCAAAGCCCCCAATATTAATAGCTGAATCACTGTACTTAAAGATATTTAAAATCCAGATAGCGCTCTTCACCAGAAAGAAGGGCTGACAACTAAACACTAAGGGCCAAAGTCCTTTCACTATGTATTTGGTGAAACATCAAAAATAAAACAATGGTAGTTCGTAAGTAACTTTAAACTAAATATGCATATTAGACATTAAAATAAAGAAAATCACACTCAAAATCTAACATAAAGAGTTACAATTTAATTTTAAAAATCTTAAGATTATCTATTAGCTTATTCACTAATTTGATTAGATTTAGTGTATGTAGAGGCAAAAGTGGGTTTACAGATGTGAATATGCAAAGCACTTTATTCTTATATTATTAATTATTGTATTATTTTCTATACAAACAACTGTAAGCCTACTTTTGCCCCACTCTGTATATACACACTACACACACACACACACACATACACACACACGTTTTTTAATCTAAGACCTTACAATGAGAATATCATGCTTGTGGAGGGGGAGGGAAGACTAATAACAAATGTCAAAAAATATACCATCACAAGTCCCCCAGATGCAAATACCTACAGTAAGGGGCATCCTATGTCTTGGTTGCTATTGTCCCTCACACTGGGACACAGAAATCTGTGTACAGAAAGGAGGAAAAGTCCCTTTTTCTTTAAAAAGGGGGAAAGATGCAAAAATCTCCTTGCTGTCCCAATGGAGAGAAGGAAAAAGTTGTCCCCTACTGCCAACTCAATGAGGTCGGAGGGGACTCTCTTTTAACTAACATAGCAAAGAACACGAAGTAGTTTCTCAACGGAATGATGACATAAAACTCTGAGTTAATCAGCCCCACTGTGAGTTGGCCTAAGGAACCTAGCCTCTACTTCCATCCCTATTTCTATAAATATCAACAAATTCCAAACAATCTGTTCATACAACTTTCTAATGCAGTAATAACTCTCAAAATCATCCACTTAAACAAGTAGCTAAGGCTGTCGAAACCGGTTTGGCTCAGTGGATAGAGCGTCGGCATGTGGACTGAGGGGTCCCGGTTTGATTCCAGTCAGAGGTATGTACCTCGGTTGTGGGCACATCCCTGGTGGGGGGTGTGCAGGAGACAGCTGATCGATGTCTCTTCTCATGGATGTTTCTAACTCTCTATCCCTCTCCCTTCTTCTCTGTAAAAAAATTAATAAAACATATTTTTTTAAAAATAGCTAAGGCTGACAATACAAATATTAATAACTGCTATCCACAGTGGCCCAGGCCAAGATATGAACACATGCATATTTCTCCCTGTTGAAAGAATTGTGCTTCTTGTTCCACAAAATTAATTAAGGATGGTGATTATATAAACACAGAATTAAATTAGAGGGAACACTGAGACTAGTGAAAAATATCTGTTTTCATTAGACAATATTATAATTAAATAGAGCTAGATTTGAATCAGGAATTAGATAAATCATTAAATTATTATACCTATTGCTTAAGCTAATAAAGGAACTTGAATTATTCAAACTAATTTAGCCTGAGCCTTGGTTTTCTTATCTGTAAAATAACCCTCCACAGTGTTAATATGAGAATTAAACACCCAGAACAAAGCATAGTTGACTTCTACTAAGTATTCTTCTATATGCTCACTCTTCAAAGCCATTCTTTACTCCTTAACACAAAACTATACTTTTTAGGAGGTTTGGGTATTTAATCTGTATGGCAAATATGCAGAGTATAACCATAAAGTAATGAGACTGATGGTTAAATAAACATACCAAAATTTACATTTCAAATAAGTGTTGTTCCATTCAAAGAAGTCAGTTGGGAGGAAATATAACTCATTCCAATGATGCAGTCACTGTTCAAAACATTTTTGAAACTGCTTTTGTAACTGCCCTCACCAGCCAGCTATGAGCTGCATGCACAAGAAAATAAGTCTCATTACTGAGAGGCACGTCTTTTTTTTTTTTTTTCTTTTTTACCGCTAATGGTATTGCTCAGTTTGATCACCTGCCTACCTTATTTACCAGTCTCAGAAAGACTTACATGTCTCAGAAATATTTTGAAGCTTTTCTAAAATTAAATCTACCTTCAAAAAAAGAAAGTTGGCTACCATTCATTATTTTAAGATAAAAAGAGGTTTATCAAGAGCCTCTAGGTTTCTATACCCTGGGCCAAGAATACCAACCAGATGAACAGAATAGTCTCTACCTTCCAGGATGTTCAAAAGAATGTAACTGGCTCTGAAAGCAATTCCAAAAGGAGAGAACAAAAAAATGTTGAGCAGCCAATAATTATAATATGGCAGCAATAAATGAACATTCTTCCAGAGCAACTTATTTAAAGTGATACCATTTTTTGATGTTTAAGTTCTGCCATATTTATCAGAATTTCTTGTCAACTGATATCTGTACTTTGTATAACATCAGTTTAATTTTATATAGCTCCTGTCTTATAACAATCTCAATAGTATGTAAACAAAAATAGTGATTATTGTGTCTACACTATACAAAAGTATTTTAAAGCAAAAACTTTAGAAACTGTAAAAAACACCAACATTGTCCAAATTTGAATTTTTCACATAATCAATAGTAAAATATATATATATATATATACCATCTGATCAATTAGAGAATTAATAGAATAGCCATCATTGAAATGTCTAAAATGTCTAAACTAGGGGTTGACCATTTTCATTTTTTTGTAAAAAAACAATATATATTTTTTAGGTTTTCTTGGCCAGACAATCTGTTTTGCAATTATTCAACTAAGCTATTGTAGCACAAAAGCATCTATAGGTAAAAATTGATAAATAATTAATCATGGCTATGCTCCATCCAATAAAATTTTATTTACAACAACAGACAACAGGCCAGTTTGCCAACCCCTGGTCTAGACTGTATGCAGAAGCCCTAGGCATTCAGGAACCCTCTATCTATGTCTTGAGTCAGCATACCAGGTTCAAGATCCAACTGACAGAGGTACTGGGAAGTATTCAATGTAACAACAACCACTCGGTGCTTAAGAATATCTTCTTTCTGTGGCATCTGAAAGGTGGAATGTGCGCTTGAGATCAAACAGTACTGATGCACAACTGGATGAACAGTCTTCACCCAGCGATTTCTGAAATATACCCTATAAAAGAAGATAATATTTCTTATTTGTATTTATTAAGTCCTTACCAATATTTGATTATCAAGATAATGACATTATTACTTAAGCCTACAATATCTGGAAAGTAGCAAACAAATTTGATAATCATTAACATTCTACTGAATTAGAATTTCACGTACAACTGTGACTTCCCCCTACCACAAAATATTCTAACAGAAAGAATATGCACTATCATAAAATAAACATCTAATAATTTTTGTATTCAGATTTATCTTACAAACAGAATGACATGAAAACAATTTCATAAGCATCAAATTTATGTTCAAAGCATTGCCATATGGGAATTACTTTTTTCCTAGAAAAATTCTTATAAAAAATACTTAACTTACAACAGAACTACATGCATACAACAGATTTTAAAAAATTAACTGCATTTCACTTCAGAATATATTCTTGTAGCTTTTTAAGAAATCTTTATTGTTCATATTACAATTGTTGCTCTTTTTTCCCCCCATACCTCCTCTCCAACTGGTTCCCATCCTCCCTCTGCCCTTACCTACCTGCCCCACACCCCTTTCTTCCCAAGAGTTGTCAGTCCACTCCCTCTCTATGCCCCTGATTCTATTATGTTCACCAGTTTATTCTGTTCATCAGATTTTTTTTATTCACTTAATTTTTAGATATTTTTTGGTAATAGATATATATTTGTTGTTCATAATTTTTATCTTTACTTTTTTCTTCTTCTTCCTCTTCTTAAAGAATACCTTTCAGCATTTCATATAATACTGGTTTGGTGGTGATGAACTCCTTTAGCTTTTTCTTCTCTGTGAAGCTCTTTATCTGCCTTTCAATTCTGAATGATAGCTTAGGTAGAGTAATCTTGGTTTTATGTTCTTGCTATTCATCACTGAATATTTCTTGCCATTCCCATCTGGCAAGAAATTTCTGTTGAGAAATTAGCTGACAATCGTATAGATGCTCCCTTGTAGGTAACTAACTTTTTCTCTTGCTGCTTTTAATATTCTCTCTTTGTCTTTTGTTCTTGGCATTTTAATTATGATGTGTCTTGGTGTGGTCCTCTTTGGACTCCTTTTGTTTAGGATTCTGTGCGCTTCTGGACTTGTAAGTCTATTTCTTTCACCAGGTGGGGGAAGTTTTCAGTCATTTCTTCAAATAGGTTTTCAGTATCTTGCTCTCTCTCTTCTTCTGGCACCCCCATATTTCTGATGTTGGTAAGCTTAACGTTGTCCCAGAGGCTCCTTATACTATCTTCACACTTTTTTATACTTTTCCCTCTTTGCTTTTCCAGTTGAGTGTTTCCTACTTCTTTATATTCCAGATCTTTGACTTGATTCTTGCATCCTCTAGTCTGTTGTTAAATCTCTGTATAATATTTTTTATTTCAGTCAGTGTATATTTAATTTCTAGTTGGTCCTTTTCATATCCTCAAGGGTTTCACTATTTATCAGCCTTTTCTAGGAAATTCTTGAAAAAACCTTATAACTGTGGGGGGTTTTTTCTTTGTTTGTTCTTTATATATTTTTTATTGATATTTAAAAAAAAGGAAAGGAGAAAGTCAGAAACATCGATGAGAGAGAGACATCGATCAGCCGCCTCCTGCACGCCCCACAGTGGAGATGTGCCCGCAAGCAAGGTACATGCCTCCAACCATAATCGAACCCGGGACCCTTCAATCTTCTATCCACTGAGCCAAACTGGTCTCGGCATAACTGTGGTTTTTATCTCTATATCTTGTCGTTTGTTTTCCTCAATTTCTTTTGTTTGTGATCTGTTTCTTTGTCTCTACATTTTCACTGCTTCCCTGAGTTGACAGAGTGGCTTTGTGTGCTAGGTGTCCTATAAGGCCCAGTGGTTCAGCCTCCCCAGTTACCTGAGGTGGACATTCTTGGTGCACCCCTTTGTGGGCTGTCTGCACAGTCTTGTTGTAGTTAAGTCTTTAATTGTTGGTATCACTAGGAGGAATTGACCTCCAGGCCAAATGGCTGTGAGGATCAGCTGTGTCTATGCTGGGAGAACTTCTGTGCTGGAGACACCCTTATGAGACAAGACTTTCAAAAGCCTCTGTGCTCAGCTTGGATGAAATGGAGTCTCATGGCAGAACAGACAGCATTGGTTTCCCATCAGTCCTGCCCTAATAGGTTCATGTGTCTCAGTATTCCATGGTAATCGCTGCAAACCTTTGAGAAAAAGCCGCCCTCGAATTCTGCCCACTGCCAGACAGTCCAGTTTCTCCTCAAATGAGTCTGGGTTCCCAGAGTCTCGCCTGGAACTGAGGTTCAGTGCAGTCAGGAGCTTTTGTCCCCCTCCCACTTGAGAAAGCCAGCCGCGTACTCAGTTGCCCATCCTCTCCACGTGCACGCCTTGGTACCTCTGTCTTCCGCAGTTCCTCTGAGTCTCAGTGTGCTTTTCTCTTTCCTGACAGTCCAGTTTCACTCTGTATGGGTCTCCAGAGCCTCACCCGGAATTGGAGTTCAGCACAGTCAGGAGCTTTTGTCTCCTTCCAATTTGAGAAAGCCAGCCCCGCACTCAGTTGTCAGTCCTCTGCACGCGTGTGTCTCAGTACTTCTGCCTCCTGCAGCTCCTCTGAGTCTCAGTGTGCTTTTCTCTTTCCTTCTAGTTGTAGAATTTCCACTCAGCCAGCCTTCCTGTGGTTTTGGATGATGTCCGTTTTGTCTTTTAGTTGTAGTTTTAAAATTGTTGTGTGAGGCAGCAGTTTAGGTGTTTACCTATGCCACCATCTTGGTTTCTTATAGCTATATTTAAATCAACCCCTAATGTTCTAGAAATTTAAAAATCAAATTTTTAACCATCAGAAAATCTTTAAAAATAGGATTTCTTCCATTAATTCCAAAGAAAAATATTAGTAAGCCGCATGCAATAGGTTACTAAGATGGTACAAAAACAACCTTTCCATCTATCCACCCACTCACCCTCCTTGAAACACGGTCTTCCCTCAGCTTCTATGACTCAAGCTTCTGCTGCTTTCTTTCTCCCCCTCCAGAGTCAGCATCTTAAAGTCTTAGTCTTGGCTCTCCCCTCTTCTCAAGCTCTGTTCTCCCCCCTCAGCAATCTCATCCAGGCCCTTGGCTTCAATAATCTAATGACTCACACATTTTTCTCTCTCCAACCAAGACCTCACCTCTGAGCTCCAGGATGCATATCTAACTCTTTATTAAATACTAGAGACTTAGTGAATGAATTTGTGCACCTAGGCCTGGCCTGAGGAATAGGGCTGAAACCAGCTCTCTGACATCCCCTGAGATGTCCCAGATTGCAAGAGGGCACAGGCCAGGCTGAGGGACCCCCACTGGTGCACTATCAGAGCTGGGGAGGGATGTGGGAGGTTGGCCAGCCAGGGAGGTACCATGGGAGGGTTCCAAGGTTTGTCCGGCCCACTTCACTCAGTCCCAATCAGCAAGACCCCAGCAGCAAGCTAACCTACCAGTTGGAGCATCTACCCCCTGGTGGTCAGTGCACATCATAGCAAGTGGTTGAGCAGCCTTAACATATCACTGGCATATTATGCTTTGATTGGATGAACAGATGACCAAACACTTAGCATATTAGGCTTTTATTATGTAGGATTTGTCTCCTCTAAGATATTTCACAAACAGCTCAAAAATAAAATGCACAAAAACTAATCTCATAATCTTCTAAATTGGATTGTAACCCTCTATAAGTAAAGCAAAAAAAAAAAGTATTTAACAAATGTCTCTAAATAACCAATATCATTTCTTAAAGATGCAAAAATTTTAAACATATTTTAAGTACTAGTTTTAAAAATGTTAATTAGATCAGCAAAGCAGAATTTACTTTAAAATGTATAAAATAATCTCATTTTACCAGCTACCTAAAAAAAACCAACCACTTAAAAATTATGATTACATTAATTTAAGTATATGTAAATACATAAATTACTAGAAATTAAACTCTAAAATGTTAGTAATATTTATCTACATCTGATGAAATTATAGTTTTTATTTTCCTCTTTTTTCTTTTCAATATTTTTCATATTTTCTTAAACATTTCATGTAAAATCGAAGTATTTTTCAAATTATTCATTAAATCTAACTCTAAGGACTGCTTCTTTTTCAAAGAAAAGACAGAAATCGAAGATCTAAGTCTCTCTACTAACTTTTTGGTCATCACCTTCTAAAGCTACCGTAGGTTGAAGCTAGTAAGAATACAAAGTTTGATTATTAGGTTTATCTTGCCTTAAAAGTACAATATTCTAGTGCTGGCTTCAAAAAGATTTAAATATTTTCTTGGTACTTTCATTTTGTGCAACATTTAAGGGAGACACTGTCTATAAGATTATTTAAAACACATACAAGAACATTTTCCAAAATTGGAGAATTAATAGTTCCAAGTGACACTTTCAGGCTCATAGTATAAAATGTACCAAGTAATTATCTCTAGAAACAAACCATTCACATATCCCACATAAAGTATAATGATACTTAATAAAGGCTGCCTGGTAATATAAAATTTTAATTCACTGAAATTTTATTCATATATTAAATTCATATTAATAACTTCCTTCAAAAAAGTTATCACTTTAAGACACTACAGAATCAGAAAGATCTGATCCAAGAAGAAAATCTGCTTTTTTAAACATCTATATAAAACAAGTAGCTTCTATTTGCCCAAAAGCAGTAAATACACACTTTCTCCACAATCTCTCTCCACTAAGTGGTAACTATGTCAATGCCAGGTACCGATCTTCAGAACTATACATAGAACAGAATTGTGCTTTCCTCTCTATCCACTTTAAAATCTAATTCTAAGAAAGTAAGAAGTAAAAACTGAAATCAAATGTAATTTAAAATGGTTCCTACAACCTCCAGCCCCAAATATTTTAACATTGACTCCTGGCAACTAATAGAATTTTATGCATTTTAACTGTAAAGTTGCATATTTAAATATATTTACTGCATTAACTATTTAATGTTTATAAGTATTTTCACACTTTATCATATTTACCAAGCCTGCTCTAAACTGTGAAAACAGCAAACTCCTCATCAGTCCTACTCCATAGAGACACCACATCTTCAAAAGCAGACACTTTAGCATTCTTGTATTCTTTCCCCGTGGTATCTCCCTGGCTGGCATTTTGGGACAATTCAGATAAAGCTCATCTCCCCAGAGTGCTCAGCCATTCTAATTTTCTCTATCCCATCTCCCATACCTTTTAAAGAATACAAGAATGCTAAAGTGTCGATTAAGAAAATTATAAATAAAACTGAGTTAATGCAGTAATAGATGGTGATAATAAATCCTAACATTTCAATGCATTAATCCTCATTTGAAATACATTCATGAGTTAATAAGAGAAAAACTATTGTGAAAATGTAGGGTCACATTAAAAAAAAAAATCCTGGGGAATTCAAGCCTTTTCTTATTTTATTCCATTAGTAAAATGAAGTAACATAAAATCTGTATTTAAGTGTACTTAAATATTTTTCCATCTTGACTGAACCAATCCAGAGATTTGTGGGGAGGTGATAATTTTCTGCTTAGATGGCAAATTTCTGAAATAGGGCCATTACAACTACACATGTACCCTATTGAAACATAACTTATTGTACATATTTAGATGCACTACATTTTGAATCATAACCACCAACACATAATAATTTTATACAAGGGAAAGCTAAGCATGCTAGCCAAATGATGAATTTTAATGTTTATCAACAACAGTTCTACTGCCCCATATATCAAATGACCTATGCTAGGCTGACCAACATTTGAGAAGCTTTTACTTCATTATTTCTAAGCCAAGTAAACCACGATAATTGAGATTGCTGTGGTTTCCACATAACACAAAAATAAACACACATGCACACACTCTACCAACAACAAAGCAAACAAACAACTCCATTAAATAAGTGCACTCATAGCAAAACTGCTACTAGCTATCCAATTTTCTCTTATGAGCTAAAAAAGATTACAATCTGAAGGAAACTAGCTATTGACAAATTTAGCTACTGCAAATATCACATTTTCATTTATAGTGATCGTATACATATGATATTTTCTTATTAAACACAACTGAATTATATTGAAAATAATAATTTCTGCTCTTATTTCCAAGGGTGAAAACAAAATATGACATAAAAACCTGTGTTCACAGGCCATGCCACTTTTTCTCATTTTTTTTTAATATATTTTATTGATTTTCCACACAGAGGAAGGGAGAGAGATAGAGAGCTAAAAACATTGATAAGAGAAACATCAGCTGCTTCCTGCACAGCCCCTACTGGGGATGTGCCTGGAATCGAACCTGGGACCTTTCAGTTTGAAGGCCCACGCTCTATCCACTGAGCCAAACTGGTTTCAGTTCATTTGTTCTTTTTAATGCAACAAAATCACTCAAATGGCCTGTGATTAGTAATGAATAGTAAAGAAACAGCAAAATCTCTTTTTTTCCATGCCTAAGCTCAACAAATAAAAAGTTAGTGAATTATGATTCAAAAGTGTGGTTAGAAATTAATTTTTAAACAATAATTGTATTCAAACAACACAGGACATGATATATTAGTTTATAAAATGGCAAACTAAACATTAATTCGTATAACAATGAAAGCAAATGGTATAATAAACAACCATCTAATGATTCTTTATTGTTTTCTGAAGAAAAGGATTTTATTCCCCCACAATCCTATATTTAAGTACTTTCATCTCCATATATACTGGAAGAATCTTTCTATATGAACCTAAAATTTTCTTAGACACTTTGTCTCATAAATGATAAAAGTTGTAAATACTGGTCAATTACATTTTGTTGCAGAAATCATTTCAGTATTTCATGCTTCGCTAAATGTGTAGCTTTTATGAATTACCTGCATGATAACAGTCAAAATCTTATTTCCATAAAGAACTATCATGCATGACCATTCTGCCATACAAAATATGCTAGAATTTTAATTACATTTTATGTAAATCATATTTATACTTTATCATAGTAACTTTTAGAGGTACACATCAAAATCAGCTCAGACTATAACAACATTTTTACATACAAAACTTAAAAAAGGATGTCTTTTTCTTTACTTAATGTTTAAGATGTGAACAGTCAAATATTTTTCAAATTTTCTTTAAATTTAAATGGTTTCTTCAAAAGGCATTACCTCCAAATGCCAATGCAAAGTTAAAGATTTTGGTATTTTCAAAGTTACTAAAATCTTTACAGACACCTTTTCTTAAGAATAATAAAGTGTGATACAGATACATAATAAGCCTTAAAAAATACCTGAGAGGTCTTGCCTGGGGATTGCCTGCTTCTACATAGGGATGTAAATAATCCTTTATGTAGAGATCAGCAGCACTATTAGAATGGGTGCAAATGAGAATCCTGCTGAAATAAATGGTGCAAATAAAAAGAATGATAAAACACAAAACTATTCAAGCAGTATAATACAAAAACAAAAACAAAAAACAAAAAAAGCAGTGGCCATCTTAACATTATACATTTCCCTCAACCTACTCAGCAACCTCTATCATATTACTGAATAATGCTCGTAAGCAAATTGTATTCCTCTTTATGCTATAACAGAAATATCTCCTAAAATTAAAAAAATCTAATATATAAAATTACTTTTTAAAAGTTCAATTATTTGGTTCTAACATATAATCAAACTCTTCAGCAGACTTGGGGATTTGCTGGCTATTTTAAAGCTATCATTCTCTATGTTGTCAATTTTTAAAACAGTATGTTTTACGCGAATTCAAATTTTAGTGTTTTGGGGTTTGAGTGTAGTCTTTTTCTCTTTTGTATTTTTTAAAACGTTTACAAACTGGAGGAAAACTTTCTTGCTAGTCCTCACTTTGCATTCCGAACAAGGACAAAGGCTGTGCCCTAGTAAAGAGCTGGGAGCACATCCCTCACCATCTCACCTCGTTTCCTGTTGCTGGAGTATGTGCTTTACAGCCTGAGCTAGCGTGAAGGTTTTGCCTGTCCCGTAGGGTCCAATGATGAGAACAGGAGGCAGCTGTATTGAAAGTGGGGTTGTAATGGCTAGAACAGCTTCTTTTTGTTTTGCATTTAGTCGAGGATCCAACTGTTCATCCCACTGCCTGTAAAAAATAAAATTTTAAGTTACTTTGAACAAGTACAACTTACTAATACACAGAACACAACATACAAGTATCCTGATTTTCACTGAACCATTAAAAATACTGAAATTTAAAAAAATACTGAAATAACATAGCATCTATAAAAATCAACGCTTATTCTAAAATTATTTCTTAGAAAATTACCCAATTTTACTATGTTGATCAAAAGTCGCTTTAGTTATGTTGTCCTATTCCAAGTGCAAAAAGATAAGCAACCTAAAGACATCACACACTATTAGTCTAGTTTCTGCCAAGTCTGTAGAGTAATGACAATGTGTTTAAAATGTAGAGACCCTCTGTGACATAAAAGCCTCAAATAACCTTTTTTTTTTTTCCTGGTAATAATGAAGTAGTTTCTTTGCATAGCAAATAAAATGCAAAAGGGAAACTGATTTCTAAATTCCAATCCATTCAAAGACCTCTTAGTAACGTTTAAAATAAGGGGAAAAGAAAAAACCTGTATGTACCTAGTTAAGAGATATCAAACTTTTACGAAGTTCTTAATTCAGAAAACAGCAATTTTTTTAAAGACTGAACAACATGAAATGTTCTCTAGTATTTTCACGCGCACGATATTATACATATGTCATATTTTTCAGGATAGAGAACACCTGTCATGTTAGCACAAATGGCTGCTGTAATGAGATCCAACTTCCTAGTGTCCCTTCTATGACTTGGCTAAGTTTTGAAGATTTAAATGGACAGCAGATGCCGAGAGGGATCAAACCAAGTGGAGAACCAACAGCATTCTTTCCCATAACTAAAATTAAAATACTAAATATCGCAACAAGTATGGTAAAAATGATAGGGATGTGAACCAAAATAGGAAGGGTGTGTAAAGAGACTTAGGAGATGTGCAAAGTGCCTACAAAATAAGAGAACATGGGAGAACATGGTGTAGTGAAAATCCCCTCTATGAGACTGCACTCCTTAAATAAGAAGCTAGTTATTTATGGGAAATCTTCTTAACACTTTGTTTTTAAAAATTATTGTAACAGATCATTTCAAACAAACAAAATTCCCCTAAAAATGTAAAACTTTAGAAAATAAATATTGGCCACTTAAGCATTCCATTACTTATTTTTCTGAAATTTAAACCTTTCTAGGTAAAAAACAAAAGGACTCTGACCAGTGACACTCAATTTCCTATAAGCCAGACACTAAAGCTCAAGCATTTTACTCCAGAGTTAAGCATTAACCAACCTATTTCCTCATAATTCTGCCAACCTCCGGCAATGTTTCATCTTCTACAAAGAAGTTGCTTTAGGTCAGTGACAGGCAAACTGCGGCTCGCGAGCCACAGGAGGCTCTTTGGGCCCTTGAGTGTGGCTCTTCCACAAAATACCATGTGCGGGCGCGCACATACAGTGCGATTGAAACTTCGTGGCCCATGCACAGTTGGTTTTCGGCTCTCAAAAGAAATTTCGATCGTTGTACTGTTGGCTAACGAGTTTGCTGACCACTGCGTTAGGTGATTGCTAATTACAGAGCTAGTACACGTGGCAGATACTGTGGAATGGTTATCCCCATGCGATCCACAGCAGCTTTTCTGCCTTTGCTCTATTGAACCTAGAGAGCTAAATACTCCATTTCACAGCCTCCTCTGCAGGAGATCCAATTCTGGTCAATGAGATGTAGGAGGAAGTTCTTCAGAAGAGTTTCTGTACTCAATAAAACAAAAACAAAGCCACGCTAAAAGAAAGCCCTTTCTGCTCCTTTGCCTTCCTCCTTCACCTGGCTGAAATGAACTCGTGGCAAATAAAACTGCCACAGCCATCTCGTATTCGTGAAGCAACAGGCATCAAGAAGAAAACCGGTACAGTATAGTGGTACCTCGAGATACGAGCCATCGAGTGAGCTATTTTTGCTTTGAAATACGAGCAACATTCGAGATAGGAGTAATTGCGTGGATCGGCCGGCTGCACACGACCCACCAGTTTACAGAGACTCAAGCATCTCATAGTTTCCCACGCCTCAAGGTTACGGAATGAATTAAACTCGTATCTCGAGGCACCACTGTATTTGTGTATGGTGGAGAGGGGAGGGGAGGGGAGAGGTGGGGAGGGGAGGAGAACCGAGGTCCTTGGTGGCACTCCAGCTCCTGCACTAGTTCTGGACCGCCTACCTCTGGGCCTCTATGTCTACATGTTGATGCCAGTTAGGTCAATACTGAGTTACTATGAATCTGCAATACCTGACCCCATGATTCCTTTGTCTTTACATGGAGATAGCATACTTGCATCAGATGGTTATTGAAAAGATCAAATGAGATAACGCATACAACCTGTTTAGAAAAATAATTGAGCAATAAGCACTCAATTAATGCTTGTTTCCATTACTATACTATTTTCTAAGAATTTCAAAAAAATGAGATATAAGTTGACCAGTACACTTTCAAAAAACAAGAAAAAGTTTTAAAATCAACCTCTAATCTTTCAAATTCAGATATTTTAATGGTCCTACTAATAAAGAGATATTAGTTTATATATGTATAAATATTAGATTAAACGACAAATTTATGGATATAATTCTAAAATACTTATTTATTTATATTGCCCATTCTACTTATCAATTGTTTCAGTGTAAATAAATGCTTCAAAGCAGATCAGAAATTTTAACAATGTTGGTCAACTCTGAATAAAACAAATTATCTTTATTTATTGTGCTACCTACTAAATAAAGGGAAGAAGATTTACAATATACATGCTAAGAGTCATCTCTGATTTTCACAATTTAAAACAATAGTCTCCTCAAGTTTATTCTGAATAAAATAAGTGTTATTTTATACCCTGAACCAAATTAATTAAAAGTTCTTTTTTTATCCTGGTCTAATGCACTGTTATAATTAATTTATATACCACATGCCCAAGAATAATTTCTCAACTTCAATCTTATTCTAGGAAAAATTTTAAATGGCTAGTGGTTTCTCAGTATGTCCCCAGACCCAGATATATTTCAATTACTATTTGTAATAATAGTGCTATGGATTCTCTTCCTACTTAAAAGTTTTCTGCCACTTAACATTTTCTTAGTTAACTTTTACAGTTCATATTTGCAGTCAAGGGTATTGAACACATTGTCATATATTATATAATTTTCAGAAGTGAGCATATACAGTAAATGCCTAATAATACTGGCATAACCTCATATTTGAAACCCTAATATATTTTTAAACTTGAAATTCTTATTTAAATGTGTCATATATTAACAATGTGCAAGGCCATTGCTGGAGATTCAAAAATAAATAAGATGTGGTCTCTTCCTTTAAAAACTCAATGGGTACTAGACTTTGGAGGAGGGAAGGGGAAATCACTTCATGAATTATACAAACGTATAACAACAGTACACCTGAAACAAATATAATGAATTTCAACTATAATTGAAAAATTTTAATAAATTGTTTAAAAGTTCAGAATCTAATGAGAACAGTTGAACATGTAAAAAATTAATAAAAATTAATTTGAGAGAATTATGCTTGAAAACACAAAATTAACCGAACCTAGCACACAGTAGGCACTCTATAAATATTTGTTCAAATAATGAAATGAAAGGATACGGTTTATCTACTTGAAGAAGAGAGCATTTGAGATGGACTAAATCTTGAAAAAAAAATTCAATAGACCAACATTTAGCACAGATTACTTCAGGGAGAGAAGATCACTGACAGATCAGAAGAAAGAACTGGGGAGGGGAAAATGTAGAGTTAGGTAGGTATTAAGTTTCAGTTCTGCAAGATGAAAAGTTCAGCAGATTGCACAACAATGTGAGTATACTTACCACTTAACTATACACTTAAAAATTATTAAGGATCGGCCGGTGTGGCTCAGTGGTTGAATATCAACTTATGAACCAGGAGGTCATGGTTCGATTCCCAGTCAGGACTCATGTCTGGGTGCAGGCTGGATCCCCAGTTGAGGTGTGCAGGAGGCAGCCGATCAATGTTTCTCTCTCATTGATGTTTCTATCTCTCTATCCCTCCTTCTTCCTCACTCTAAAATCAATAAAAACATAGTTAAAAAAAAGAAAGATAAGAAGGCTAATAAGTGTAGGACAAATTAGGGAATTTAGAAGGAAAAAGAGGGTTTCAAGTAGAAAAAAGGAAAAGAAACTGAGAAGATACTGTTGGAAGCACTGTTAGTGAGACAACATAATAGAGTTTAGTACCAACTGCTCAGACTTTATATACGTATCAAGAGAAACCTTTAAACATATATAATAAGGTAAATAAAATTATTATTTTAGTAAACTCACTCTAAAAGAAATCTGAGGGCTGGCCCCAGAGAACAGGGACACAGACAGCAAGACAGAAGACCAACTAGAAAGGACTGAAATAGTCCAGCTCTAAATAAAAGCTGGACTGGAAGAAGAGGAAGAAAGGGAAGGATGCAGAGACGCTGAATCAAATGAGACCTGTGAACTTGCCACTGAATTTCTACCATTAGTAGATCAATGATTACTTTCAGGAGAGTGAGGAAGTAATAAACAGAAATTACAGAATGAATAAAGAATATTGGAAATAGGTAAATATTCCTGCTCAAGAAATGGGACAATAAAAAGAAAAATGGGGATAGAATAGTTAGGGTAAGGAAACAAGGGACAAATTATTTAGTTTTGCATTGAAAAGCATATTTTGTTTTGTTTTTTTTAGGGCCAGAAGAAATAAAATGTGAGGAGAATATATGCCATCTCTAGGCCTGGCACATAAAATTTCCTATATGATGTTCTGTGCTTTCTTCCCCCCATCTGCCAGCTGGATGGCAACACGGAGGGTGACATTGGAAACCACTTACTAAAGATACCAGAGCCTCCATCAGAGATGGGAGAACCACCCTACCATGACTGGATTGACAAGTGATAAATAAATTACTCCTGTGTAGAGCAACTGAGATTTAAAAAAAGAAAGAAAAAAAAAAAAGCTGGAGTGAGCTGAGAGGAGCAGAAGCCACGAGGATAAAACTCAATGAAAAGGATGAAAAGCAAGATAGAGTCATGCAGGCATCACTGCTGTTATTCTGGAAACAAAATAGAAGTATCATATTTAATTACATTACGTAAAGAAGTGCCAAATAGAATTTAAGCAGAAAAATATTTACACAACCATTAACCTGAGAATGGTTTCTCAAGTGATATCTTCTATGACACGGTCTCCATTTTGCTAAATTACAAAAATATCTTCAATATTCAAAAATTATTTGAAATTATTTGCTTTAAACACTATAGAAAGGCTCTAATTTTCCCATTCAACCACTCAGACATATTTCTAAATTGCTTGTTATCCTATAAAGGCTGTTGAGAAAAGTAATAGAACTCATTTAGATACTAAGGAAAAGTAAATAGATGATGGACTTCAAATGTTGCATTCTTTTACTCTCATTTTTCAACTAATAAAATGTCTTCTGAAGAATACAGAGAAACTTTTTTTAATGTTTTTATTGATTTTAGAGAGAAAGGGAGAGGGAGAGAGAGAAACTTCAATGATAGAAACATCAATGATGAGAGAGAATCACTGATTGGCTGCCTCCTGCACACATACCAACTAGGGATTGAACCCACAACCCAGACATGTGCCCTTGACTGGAATAGAACGTGAGACCCTTCAGTCCGAAGGCTGACTCTCTATCCCTTGAGCCAAACCAGCTAGGGCCAGAGAAACTTTCTTACAAAGGTATGCCTGAGTTATCTGGCACAGACATTTAACATTAGTATAATATCCTTTAATGAGATATCTCCTTTTAGTACCTGTTGGGACTCCAAGGTATGGTTGGAGTCATAGTGATGTCTGGAAATAAAACCCCATTGTCCTTGATCCTGTCTAGTGCATAATGCATTTCACAGAGGGGTAACCGATTTAATTGAAACTGAAGTTCAACCTGAAACATAAGATTAAAAATAATTTTTTTAAGCATGAAAGTAAACATCAAAACTTGAAGCTCTTTAGAATATTTTGTGAAAATAATCTTTTAGAGGAACCAAGTTTAGAGATTCTTCTAAAGTACAATTTATATTCTAACTAGAGTTCCGATTCATGAAATTCATGCATGAGTAGAGTTCCTAGGCCTGGCTAGCAATCAGGGCTGATCTGCAGGGGAACAGCAGGGTGATCAGCTGGCATCAATTAGGCCAGAAGGAGAGTGGTTAGGGGGTGATCAGGCTGGCAGGCAGAACCGGTTAGGGGCAATCAGGAATGGAGGCAGGTGAGCAGTTGGGAGCCAGCAGTCCTGGATTGTGAGAGGGATGTCTGACTGCTCGTTTAAGCCCTGATCCTATTGGGATGGGGCCTAAACGAGCAGTCAGACATCCCTCGAGGTGTCCCAGAGTGGAGAAGGTGCAGGCTGGGCTGAGGGACACACATCCCTGTGCACAAATTTCATGCACCGGACTTCTAGTAGGATAATTATTATCATGGCTAATGTTTGCTTAGTTTATTTAGTGCCAGGTAGTATAATGAACACTTTACATATATTATCTCATTTAATAGTACCAATAATGTATATACTATTATTAACCTCATCCTACACCTAAAAAAACTGAGACACTTGGAAATTACTTAAGCTCTAAAGGTTATTTGATTACATCACTCCTATCAAGAACTCATTTGCTACTATCCGTAGAACATCTGTGAAATATCATCTCTCTAGAGATAAAACCAGCTCTTAAGATACTATCAACTTCTATTAATAAATAATATTCACTATCTTATGGTTAAAAAAAATATATATTAACTTTCCAGTTAAACATGGCACCTGAACACACAGTTCAGCAAAGAATCCAAAGATAAAGAGAACAGGAGCAGATACAACTTCAGATGAGAACTGTCCCAGGGTGTAACTTGGTTTCTATCTGTTTCTCCATTACTGATTTTAAACTCTAATCAGAAAACTTGACCTTGTATAAATCTAGAACATTTCAGATGTTACTTAGATTAAAGAGAACTGCTTTTCTCTGAGAGTTACCAGAGGTTCAATTCTCCACCCATTAGTATAATACTTTGGGTTATGGCAGAAGAAGGAAAACCAAACCAGAAGAGTATCAGCTGATAAGGAGGCTGTTGCCACACTTGAAACATACCTGTGTGTCACAGTCAGGCCGAAGATTAAGTTCTTCACAGCATTCCCTGGATATCCTTAAAAATATATATTCTTTTGTTTTTTCTTCAATAGTAGCTTCATAAACCTTCTCTTTGGTTCCCTGGGTCTGTACTAACTTCTCTTTAGGGACTGGTAATAAATAAACAGCATTGACTTTGGTCATCACAAGCCGTCCAGCCAAAGTATCTTCAGAAAGTGTTTCAGTAAGCTTAAAGCGACCAAAAAGCTGCCCATTCTGAGCATACTTTGCACCTCCAGAAACTCCAGTGAGCATGAAGCTTGCCAGAATCTGCAATTGCACTTTAAGATTGAACCTAAATCAGAAGTGGAAAACGAGTTTGAATATTGTACATCAAAAACTTAAAAACTAGAAGAGTAATACAAAATAAATCAAATATAAACATATAAAAAATTAAAACTACTGGGCTACAAACTACATACTGTCCAACTTTAAATCTAAGCTGGAAACAAAGAAAACTTTTTTTTTAAGTGAATTAACTCTCATTCAGTAACCAGACACATATTAAGTTGTGTTGAATACACACAATTTTTAAAGTGTGAACATTTAAAATGAAGCTAAGTATGATTTTTTTTTAATAAAATGATATATTACATAGAAGTGTTTGACCACACCATTGGGACAAATAAGGCTTTACAATCACCTAGTACCAGAAGGAAAGGCACTGCATGAAAACTCAATGGACTTTCACTAAACTGATGTTCTCCAAGTGGATTTTACCAAAAAATTCTAACCACAAATTTCTTTCAATGAATAACATTTCTCTGTTAATAACATCCAAAATAAATTCCCATTCATGCGACATGAAGGCAAGGTTCAACCTTTCTAAAGACCCTTATTACGAACTGCCAAACAGCCCTCCAGAAATATACCACGGTTGTTTGCCACCAGTGCTCATTCTGTATTGCAGATATTTTTAGGCCCCTCTTAAAGTGGCTTGAAACTATTCCAAGATGTTCTTATGGTACATTTTCATCTACTTAATTTCTTGATCAGAATCTGAACTCCACAAATGTGTAGGGTTCATTCTTTTTTCATTCAGATAAATTTCTACTTAAAAATAATAATCCATAAGCTTAATGATATTTAGTTATAAATTCTAAAGTAATTTATATGGAATAACTTGTAAACTTTAATAAAATATTAAACGAACATAAATTAATTTAATATTTTCTAAATTTCTGGTATGGCATTCCAAAATGATCTCTTAAGATTCCCGTCATCCAGTGGGGCTCTGAGGTTGAGCATCAACCCATGAACCAGCAGGTCACCATTCAATTTCCAGTCAGAGCACATGCCCAGGTCGCAGGCTCATTCCCCAGTAGGGGACATGCAGGAGGCAGCTGATCTCATCATTGATGTTTCTATCTCTCTCTCTCCCCCTACTCCTCTCCTCTCTCTAAAATCAATAAAAACATTTAAAAAAACAAACAAAAAGATTCCTGTAAGCTTGTAATCTCTGTCTCACCTCAATATTTATGACTTACAGTGTTCCTTTCTCGAGGAAAAAGAAACTACAATAATATAAATAAAATGCATGCATATTAATAATGTGAATAATGCATATGATACAAGCCACTGTCCTTGCTATTTGATAACTGACCACTTCATTAGAACTGTCTACAGAAACAACTAATGTCTTTTAAGAGACCATCAATAGGCCACAATTGAAAGTCTTAAGAGTAATGAAAACTATACATATTCTAATTTTGTAAATCTTACATGTATTTAATTTGAATACTTTCCAAAAGTTAGATCTTATTTAATCTATAAATAGAGTAACACAAGGTATCTTTTAAGTTTTCACTTTTCCTTTTCTGAATATATGCCTCATTGAGTATTCAATATCTATTAATATTAATGATAAGGTATTGATAAGGCACCTTGGGGCCCATTTAATTTTATTAACCAGTCACACCAATAAATTTCATAAAAAGGGGGGGAGAGGAATAAGGCAACATAAAGAAAAATATGTAGGGTATATTTAAAGGGAAAACTACTTATAAAAATGTGTTCGTGCCTCATAATTGTGGTTCAATTTTTAAGATTTGTTCCTTTTTTTTTATTAATTTTTATACATATCTCCCCATTGAAGATTTGTTCCATTTTATTAAAAAGCAGAATGCTACTACCAAATAAAACAACTATTTCATTAACATCTTCCTTCACTCAAACTTTCATTTCTCAGATTACCTTTTCTATAATGATTCAAATAAGTTTTTAATTTAAACACTTGGTCTTAATCTACAGAATATAGATAAAATGTAAAATATGTTAAAGCATAAAGGCATTGTATTATTATCAAATAGTTTTCCTGAAGATTTAAATCATTTCATTCTTAAAATTCCTTTTCAAAATATGTAGTCTCTTTTAGTTTTTGTACATTTACTAAACAGATATTTACTAAGTACTGGTCCTGGCTACCATGAACAGAAACCTCCTAAGAGCTGGAACCACATGTTCAGACTCCCAGCACCTGGCAGAGTCTTGTGGAAATGAAATATGTACAAAACACTGGGGCTACTAAGATGGGCAAGACACAGTTCTTGCCTCAAAAAACTCATATACAGCTACTAAATAAGAGCCACTGAATAACAACCATTTAACTGTCTTCACATAGGAACACCTCCATTTTCAAAATGAAGAATAACAGCCAAAGGGTAGATAACCAACAACAAGAGAAGTGTTTCTAATGTAACTTACTTGCTTACTTCTTTATACTGAGCTATCTCCTCAATATAAAGAAGGTCATGCAACCGTGACTGATAGTTTGTCTTGGTCAATGACTTGTCTAAAACAGACTGGGTAAATAGCTGGTCAGCAGAGAGAGGAATTTGGTATCTGATAAGAAGGCTCTTCTCCAAATCAGTAGTTTCATTAGGTTCAAATTCTATAATAGTCTTAGAAGAAGAATCCCAACGCTTAGCTGTGGTTACTAGCTGTTGTTTTGCATGCATCAGGTACTCAAGATCTAGATGGAAACAAAACACACATTTATATAAGAGCACAACATTAAAATCACCAAATATTGCCCTGTACATTTGGTAAGAGAATTTTATATGCTAAAGCTCAAATTCTTAAAAACAGCACAATGTAAAAACCTATTTGACAGAGTATTTTCCCCACATCAGAAATAGTTTGTCCAGCTTAACAAAATAACATAAATAGGAATCCATATAGAAAACATCTTTTTTAACACCAGACTAGGACATTCTAGAAAGTGGTATTAACAACTTAAAAATACAGATTAACATTCAGAATTTAACTCTCCAGTCAACAGAAATCTGACCTAGGAAGAAGATATGATAAATTCCTCATAAGACAAAAATCTATCAGGTGACAATCACTTTTCTCCTCCTCCAACCAATATATGTCCCATTATAGAAAGAGAAAATCAGAAAACTAAAAAGGTTGAATCTCTTCTTGTGTGGTACAACAAGTGAAACTCTGAAAAATCAACTTACAACAAACAAAACCCTTTCAGAAAATATTCATGGAAAACACCAGTAATTCCACATTAAAATGAAATATGATGTACCATTCAAATGCCATTTTTTTTAATCCATTTTAGCCTCAGTTACATTATACTGTATGTAAGTAGAACACAATATTGAAATGAATGACTGTTCAACCCTGCCGAATACCAGCACAGGGTGAAATACGTTGTAACATGGATTCTGAGCCCTGAGTAGCCTCAGTCTGTCTGCAGAGCAAGCACGTAACTTTTCTATTGGGTGGAACATATATACACCTATAAATGTGAAACTTACCCAAAAGAAAAAGGTTCCTTAACTGACTTATCAGGCAGAGATTCTGTTTTCATCTAACAAAATTGTAAAGATGATTTCACAACTCAAGTTAAAAGTTTCAGGGGAAAAATAACAAAAAATTTAAACAGAGATTAGAGTTAGACTCAAAGTACAAAGACAAGTTATTGTGTGCTATCTTTGACATGAGAGCATAAGGCATAATGGCCATGTTTTGCTTAATAAGATATTTTGCTATATTAAATGTTACATATAAATTATAAACATGTAGCCATCCAACAAGAGAAATTTCTCAATGTTAGAAAGTAGCTTATTCTAGTATCTTAAGAATGATTAAAATGTAAAGGCCCAAATTTAAAAATAAAAATGTAATAAATAAAACAGTAATTGCTCTAATCTCTAAACTTTGCTCCTTGAAAAGGCATTTTATTACTATATACCAGTTTTATTATTTCTGAAATGGCAACAACATAAATACAACTATAATCATCAAGTTCTAAAGATGGTCTGCTCATTAAACATTTGCATTTTAAAATACTCTGTATGAGAAAATGATGGTCTATTTTGCAATAGCTTCACAAATACAGCTGACCCTGAACAACAAGGGTTTGAACTGTGCAGATCCACTTATACATAGGTTTTTTTTTTCCTAATAAGTACTGTATGTTACCTTTTTCTTTCTTATGATTTTCCTAATAACATTTTATTTTCTCTAACTTACTTTAAGAATACAGGATAGCCCTAGGAGGTTTTGCTCAGTGGTTAGAGTGCTGGCCCATGAACTGAAAGGTCCTGGGTTCGATTCCCAGTCAAGGGCATGTACCTCGATTGCAGGCTCGATCCCTGGTCCTGGTCAGGGCATATGTGAGAGGCAACCAATTGATGTATCTCTCTCACATCAATCTTCCTCTCTGTCTCTCCCCCTCCCTCCCACTCTCTCTAAAAATCAATGGGAAAACATATCCTTGGGTGAGATTAACAACAAAAATAGAATTTGAGGCTGGAATAACCAGTCTGGGACAAGATATGCTTCCCAACATCCCTTGTCCTCTGATTACTGACAATAGCTCTCATTTCAGCCACATAGTTACTATTCTAATAAAGCATCCAAAGGGTTGGTTTGTCTTGTCTTGCAGTATGTAGTACAGAGCAGACTTGAAAATATCCTTAACAGAACCTGAAGAGTAGATAAGAAGAAAGTAAGGAGAAAGAAAAACGGGGTTCTACAAACTCAGCACAAGGGCCGACACAAAATATGCATGCAATAAATGCATGCTAAATACGGGATTTGTTCCAAACAGCTATATTTATCTAGGACTTTAAAAGAATGAGATGAAATATTTCCCAATTCCAAAATTAGGTAACACACTCTTATTCTTAGAAAACATTTCTGTCTGGCTTTACAGGTCTTGACTGCCCCAAATTACAATAAACTAAAATCCAAAAAAATCCCAAACTACCATTTCTGTTATCCATTTCAACATCACTCTTTTCACCAAAACTGTTATCTAGAAGACAAACACCTCTGAGTTTTTCCATGTTGTCTGTCCCTGTTTTCAATCTCTTTGCAAGGCTAATAAAAAATGAAAACATGAAAATAATAGCAGAGGAGTATCTTTATACATTTTACATGCTTCCACTCAGTTATATTTATCTTTTATTGACAAGTATACAATTTTTAAATCTATTTTTCTATTACTTTCTGGTCACATCATATTGAATATTACATAACATGTTCTTAATTTGGCAACTAAATTTGGCAGTTGAAGATCATTTTTAGGTCATACTAAATTGTAATGTTAATGTTAACACACACTGCTAGACACAAAGTAGAAAAATGTGTGATACCAAATTTCCAAATTTAAATATGAGAATTAATCTTCAACAGGTAGCTTTCAGAAACAGTCAAAGCAGAATTCCAAATCAATTTTGCCCAGCAAAAATTTTCCATTACTCAAAGTTGTAGAAGGTGTAAATGCAGTTTTCTAAGTCTGAGGAAAACTCACTAACTTCCTTCTTTTGTAGATATTTTTTACCACACATTTTTGAGAGGCACATCTTTAATCCAAAAAAAAATTTTTTGAGAACATACTGTATCCTTTTCTGAACCCAAATTGCATCAACAAGGGGAAAACGCTGAAAAAAATAAAGATTTAGTTATACATGTTTCCCACTTTGTAGAATTGCCAAAGGACTAGAGGGGTAAATTCATTCATGACCTGCAAACGAAAAAGGTTTGGAGGCTTTGTATAAAAGATCAACAAAAAAGAAACACTGTGGAGTATTTTCCCAGTTCAAATTTTAATCACCTAAAGGAAGTAGACTTTTTTTAGTTCAAAAATGAGCAATAAATTAGAAATGTCTGCTGTGTGGCCAGCATGGCTCAGTGGTTGAGAGTTGATCTGTGAACCAGGAAGTCACAGTTCGATTCCCCGTAAGGGCACATGCCCAGGTTGTGGGCTCAGTCCCTGGTGTGGGGAGTACAGGAACCAACCAACCAATGATTCTCTCTCATTATTGATGTTTCTCCCTCTCTCTCCCTCTCCATTCCTCTCTGAAATCAATAAAAATATTTTTTTTTAAAGAAGAAATGTCTATGTAACTTGATTTTAAGTTTCAAGGAGTAATAAATGAATGTAACTAAATCAGTTTGATAGACACTGAGCTCTTAATTACTGAGGTGCACTGTGAAATTTCTAAGAGAGAAATATAGCATGCATCATTTCCAAATGTATTTGGACATGAAACTCTATTATTAATGTGTAAAACCCTTATTAATTTCTGTGGAACACAGTTTTGGAAACATCAAGCTAATAAATAAATGACCTACCAAGGCCCAAATTTATAACTTTATGGAAGAGAAATATACATTCCCAGCAATAATTTAAGAACAAAAATATACTTAAACAATGAATAGCCAATCAAGTAGAAGAAGTGATAAAGATATTCCTATTCAAATTCTAGTTTCATACCATCACTGCATTTCTGCGTGCGTAAAACCAAATTATATTGTGATATAATTTATAATGTTAACAAAACGGTATGAAAACATAATAAAGCTCAAACCTAATTCAATTCTCTCATTCCCAACTGCCTTTGGCCAGTTTGTACAAGGAATAACACTTTTCTCAGAATTCTAGGCCAAGGAAAATCAAATAATGAACTGACTGAGGCTGGAGGTGAAATCAGCCACACTGTCAGTTACACTGTCACCAATTTAACAAAGAAATTCTTTGCTCTCAATGTCTCTGAATGTTATCCACACAAATATTCCAGGAAAAGATAAAAATGGAAGACTCCCATTTTACTATTTCAGAATGTTTTATAAAATTGTGATTTCACATAAACAAATCGTTTGCCCTCAATTTTTTTGCTGACAAGCATTCTGCTATAATAATCAAGAAACACTGACTAGTACTAAGACGCAGGAAACAAATATTGTTGTTTATGTCCTACTTTTATTTCTCCAAAATTCTGTTGGGACTCTGTATACAGTCACACTGAGACAAATATAGTCACACAATAAAAAATTTAAGAATTTAATAAAAAAAATAATCAAGATATTCAATGACATAAATTTTAACAATATAAAAATGAGTGGGGGGAAGGTGACATATGTAATACGTTGAACTATGAAGTTTTTTTTTTTAAAGGAATTAAAAAAATACCTCACAAAGAACTAAACATTAGTACAACCAGGTCAGCTAATTTAAGCAATGACAAAATAATCAACTTAATGTCCTAACTTGACTAACCCTATATTTGAATTTTCCTTTTTATTATATTAAAATCTCATATCATCCTATAAAATAAAGAGCTAATATGCTAATTAGACCAAACAGCAGAACGACAGTCCAAAGACCTTCCAGACGAAGCCGGGGCTTCGAGGGCCAAGGCAGTCAAAGCTGCAAGGGCTGAGCTCCTTGCACGAATGTCATGCATCAGACCTCTAGTAAAATATATTTTGCACATTTTGTACTGTTCTCTGGTAAACTTACTTTTCCTGTCCTTGATAAAACAAATCTCATTATGTGAAACTGTTTCAATGTACCCAAATTAGTTCAAGAAAATATTTAACTTTTCTCAATTATTTTCCTTAACGACATAGAAGTGGAACCTTGTTTAAAAGAAAACAGGCTGCCTGTTTGGTGGGGCTCAGTGACTGTGTCTACCCATGAACCAGGAGGTCACAGTTCAATGCCCAGCTTGGGGCTCAATCCCCAGCAGGGGAAGTGCAGGAAGCAGCTATCAATGATTCTCTCTCATCACTGATGTTTCTATTCCTCTTTCCTCTCCCTTCCTCTCTCTGAAATCAATAAAAACGTATTTTTTAAGTACTCATATAAAAAAATATAGGCAAAGATATCAAGCTGCAAAGAGGTCACTTAATAGTATTATTTTAAATGGGGGCTATAGTATTGTTAAGTATTCTGACCAGGGTCACCTAGGTAACAAGTAGAAAATCAGGATTCAAATCCAATTTGAAGTCTGTCCACTGCTCTTATTCTCCAGCTAAAAAAGTAGAATATATCTGAGAAAAGTAGCCAAAGTAACCCAACCTCTCAAGTCCATGAGGGTGCCTGAAATTCTCCTCAAACATTTAATGCTTTATACTATTAAACAAGTTTTTATTAGCTAGTACAGATTCTTGACAACACAAACTATTTCTACGAGAAATGAGTCATGAGTTACAATCCATCAATCTAAAAGCAAACTTTTAAAATACAACCTACATGTAAGCCAAGACATCTTTTCAGAGTTGTGTTTGAGGAAGGGATACCTGTTGCTCTCTCTTGATTTAAATCTCCTTATGATTGAAAAAGGGTGCGCTCTAGTTATCTCAAGTTCTAGTCTCTAAAAGCAACTTACTAGTACAGGAATAGGCAAACCACTGTATGCAAGACAAATCCAGCCTGCTATGTTATTAAAAATAGTTTTATTGTAATACAGTCATGCCCATTCACCTACATGTTGTTTATCTGGCCCTTTACAGAGAAAGAATTTATATTAGTAAATTTAAACCGAATGTTTTCATTTTGTCAATGATCATAGCTATTTGGCTATGGGAAATAACATTTTGATTTCAAAGATTACTAAGATGGCAAAAACAAAATACAGCAGAATAAAAACAAGTAAAAGAAATCAAAATAAGTGGGAAATCAAAGTGGAATGAGTCCGGGGAATAATTAGCATATATACAAGAGAGGAATGCCTAACTGTTCAATTTGGACACAAATGTTGCTTTAACCTTACCAGCAGCTAAAGTAAAGGAGACAGAACCAATTCCACCTGTTCACTATGTCCAAAAAATTAAATCCTAGTATTTGCTCATGAAAAAAAACAAATTTTAGTTGTTATAAAAGGACTAACAAGAAAAAACATCCTCCCCAATATGGTGAGTTACAGTCAATATCAAAGCAAGTTTCAGACAGCTCTGCTACATGAGTGCTTGTTAAATACTTAGTGTTAGGTAAATAAAATAAAGCACCTACATATCCAACCAAGAGCCAAAGAAATGTAGGTTAATGTGACCTTTCCTTTTGGATTTTGGTATAATATTTAGGTGTATGCAGCAATATGGTAATGTACAAGGAAATTCATCGTCCTCTATAAGTGCTTCCATGTTGAAGCCAGGGACTTCTTCCCAAGAGCATCTAGGTACGAAGGCAATTGGGTCTCCTATACACTCGTCAATGTACAAAACCAGCTTATGAAAGCTTATATTTAGGACTTTTCGTTCAGAGATAATGCACTATCATCACCAAAGTTAATTGGACAGTCAGTCAAACATGGAAATAGACACTATAAGTGTACTCACGATTACCATTAAAATTATATTCTACCCAAAGCAATATTAAAAGGTTTTGTTGTGCTAAAATTATCCTACTTTAAAAATTAAGTTGGGAGACCAAGACAGACCTGATCAGCTACTCATACAAGCTTTGCCTGATGACTATATAAAAGAAAGGTCATAAAGTGAACCATTCTAATCTTATTACATAGTAAATAAGTCAATTCATTTGAGATTTTTTTTTTCCTAATTATTCCCTCCCTATCCATGAAACATAGAGGGACCAATACATATCTTTCAATGTAGTTATGAGAGTCTCTTTTAATACATCGTATCAGGGGAAAAAAGTCTAAATATTACCTTCTGTAGAAGCTGCATCAATCATTACTCTTTGCATGAGTACTGGTTCCAATCCAAAGTCGAAAACTATGGTTTGGCGAAAAGTTCCAAATATTTCTGTGTTAAATGCTATCCCGACTTTATACACGTAATGATCTAATCCATTTTGGGCCATCTTTCCTCCTATCCATTCTTGACAGTTTTCTGGGACTTCTTGTGATACCTGGGTAGTACTATCTCCGGCAGATATTGCAATGATACTAAAATGAGGACGATGAGCATCATAAAGCAATGCTACACGATACAGCATTCTTGCAGGCTACAAGGAAGTTAAAATAATTCATTGAGTACAAGGGGGTGAAAAATCCAATTGTAATTGGGCTCTTCAACAAAAATATTTCCATAAGGGAATTTTACTTTCCCATGCTTCTAAGATAATATGTTAAAAATACCAATTGTGCTCATAAGCCATTTAAGAAAAAAAAAATCAGAATGATTTTTAAAAATGTGTTGTTAAAAAATAATATATTCATGATGTCAATTATACTTCAATAAAGATGAATTTTTTTAATGATATATTTATGCTACATCAGTAGCTCCCCTGCCCTTCTCTGTGATATGTTCACCTTTCACTGTGGCAAAGGCTATCACTCTGTATGACCATTGACCTCCAACTTTCTCTGCCTTCAGCCTAAAAGAGTTTTACTTATCCTCAAGTACGAAGTTTTCACAGGTGGACAGTTACCCCTGAAAGTACTGGATTGGGTTCAAGGCTGAAGCTAAATGTTCCCCGATTTTTTATCCCAAGTTGCAGATGGTACAGTGGAAGAAACACCACCAAAAAGTATACAAACTTTTCCACTGCATATATTTACAGAAATTTTTACTTTGATTCGTTCTTAAAGTTCGAATATTTTACTTCAAGATGGGAAGTACTGTGAAATGTCTCATTTTAAAACCCCGTTATTATAGAATTTGTGATTTCATCAAATCAAACGTAAAAATAAGTTGCCATTATTTTAAGATCTTAGAACTGCCAGATTAAACAATTGGATTTTTAAATAGTGAATTATAAGCCATGAACCCCATCCCATGTTCCAAGTTTGGAAGACAACAAATCGAAGACCTTTTTACCAAATCAATAAATAAAAGAGCAAGCATCAAAACATCTAGAAAGATTTTATATCTCAAAATCTAGAAAACTGTACCTTTAATAATTAAAATACAGAAATACACATAAGAAGAACATAGAGCCTACATTAAAAATATACTTAGATTAAAACAGTTTCAATGCTCTTTTAACACAGAGATTTAAAGGTCAAAAAAGTTTTAAGAAAAATGGAAAAAAGTTACATTATTTGAGTAGCACAAAATTCATACCTTACAAGTGAGAGCAAAAGTCCATGTCTGGTGAGACTTTTTGGTGTTGACAGTAACCGTCAGATCAGGATTATGCTCTACCTTTACTCCTTCTACACATTCACTAAGCTGAAAACAGAGAGCAAATAACCTTTACATTTCCATTCCTAAAAGCTCATACAAAACTTCTGGCATATTCAATACATTAAATGTCAACAGTAAGATGTGATGGAACTGTTTACAAAGCAAAGTGTCATATACATTAATTTTCAGGTTTTTGTTCTTACAAAATACAATAAAGCTAAAATAAGAGACATAGAAAACAAAGAAAATGGCAGTTAAAAACTCTCTGAATGAAAATATTAATACCGGCAAATCTCCAAACAAACAGCTTAGTTTTACTCTTCATTTTTTTAGCAAATAGCTCTACTTTTGCTACTAAAAACACTTTTTCAAAAATCAAGTTCTTAATATAGAGGATAATGAAATAACCAAAATATAGCACAAAATAAAGTCAAGACTCAAACAAAATCATTATTTAAAACAAACAAAAAAATGCAGTTTATTTTCCTCACCACTTTCTCAGGAGATAATGAATTCATCCACTTTTCTATCAAGGTTTCCATGTAACTGCCTGAGAACTGTTTATTCTCATTTTGCTGTTTCAATTTTATCAACCGTGAAGCGTATCTTTTCTGCCATTCTGCTAGTTCTTCCTGGGAATGTGCTGAAGTACACTGGGCACCATACCTACAGATTCCTTGCTCTAAAAATCTAAGTAGAATAGGAAAGACTGTTTTATCATATACTTTGTTGGACCATTTAAAAAATAAACTTTCAGCATTTTCCCTCCAACTCTTCAATAACAAAAATAAAACTTAGTCTCTTGAAAGGCCGTATTTATCACAGTGTCTTGCACAGAGGAGGAAGGAGAGGTTTAAAGAACATTTACAACAGTTCATCAAAACAGCAACTCCCCATTTTAACTGACCCTCTCCTCGAGAGAAAGGGGGTACAAAAGCAGAGCATAATTATATCCAGCCCACCCACAAAAACCATCACTGAAAAGGTAGCTTCCTTCGTGATGTAACAACTCTATTAGTTCCTCTTAGAGCAGCATTTTTTACAGCAACACTGACATCAAGTGGATTAGTTCATCAAACACAGGTATGCCCTACTCCCCAAAATGATACGACTTAAAGAAAAGGTTCTACAAAGAATTTCATTCTGGAAAAACTTCACTGTATCAGTAAATTAGCATTTTTAAGCTTCTATTTTTTACTTTTACTCTTTTCTATATTACTATTACCAATATTTCATTAAAATACTGGACTATATTAATTTGCTTCAAGTTTTAAAGAATAAAAGTTTTATAACAGAATCACAATTCAAGAGATTATATTCTTCAATAGCTAAATTCATAAATGTTCATTTTAAAGGTTACAGAATTAATAGTGTCTCAGTATTTATAACTCAAAAAATTAAACTGACAATTCAGTCAAAAACTAATAAAAATGCAAGATTTTGATCATTCATTTTTTTTAATTTTAAATACCCTGCAGAATTATGGATCCAGCCAATTTTTAAATGATTGAAGTATAATAAAATGAAGTATCTTATTTATGATTTAAAAAATTTAAACTGTAAATAGCAAAATAAAGACAAGAGTGACATTATATCATAGTTTTTCAACTGGTAAAATATGGATAGTAAGAAATACAAAATGAACCACAGCACAATTTAAATTATAAAATGGCTCACCTTATTTGAAAAGATGAGTATATATAAAGCTTTTCTTGATGATACACAAAGCACTTGAACTTAAATTGTACTACTTATGAAATTCTCTTATGCGTCATAAAACATCTTTAAAATCATGCATTTGTTTCTCTTAAGTATGTTTTAGTGAGCCAATTATTTCCTTAACCTTCTACTGCTGTGTTTTAAATTATTTCTTAGAGCCCATTAAATTATTTCCCTAGAAACTGAAGATTGGATAGTCTCATAAATTTTCTTACACTTCCTTTGCATAACTGGATTGTGGTCTACTTTCCCTACAACAGGATGCCACCAGGACTTTCAAAATTTACTACTTAGCACATTTCTACTATAAAATCAAATTTGATGTCTTAACTATTCAATTATCAACAACACATACCAAATTTTCTTCATTATCAAAAGCAATCTAGAATGAGATTTTATATCTAAAATCCCACTAGGTACTAGTGCTTATAAAAAGAACTGAAGGGTTCACCTTTCTAAATGTGACTAATAATTTTTTACACTCAATATGTAATTATTAAGTTCTGAAAGGTTAGCCCTTCAAATATAAATTACTCAAATTCTTTAGAAGGATTACATGAAGATAGTATATTTTTAAAAGGTAAATTTCACAATTCTTCATCTACTTTATCTTCTATTTCAGTTTATATAAAGTAATTTCAATGAGCATAACAGATAAATTTCACATAAGCAAGAGATCAGCAATCAAATTTAGTCATATTAACCAAACTAATATTATAAGAGACTTCTAAACAATCTCTATTTATAGCATTGTTTTTGTAATTAACAAAAGACCCATCATTATGGCTTTTTTATTTTTTTAATGATAATGACCATTATGGCTTCTGTTTCAAATGGAAAATAAACCATTTTACTCAATCATTATACTTCTTCCTTCACATATTTTCTTTGAAAAAGTGAAGGAAAATTAACTACCCTTTGAATAAAAACATGTCATGGGTTTAAAAAAAAAATTCACGTTACCTTTTACACAAAGTATATTCCTCGCTGCTTGTGATTCCCCTAGGTGGTGGGCGGAAATGCCAACCATTACAAGATCCTAGAGAGTAATCAGGATATAGTCTTATCATTTGAGGCTTGCTAATAATTCTGATATTTTAATGTGTAAAAAATTCTATCAACCCTCCACACACATCATCCTAGATGATGTAAAAAGAACATGATATACTTGCCTCTACCAAAAAACTATTTGACCAATCAAGTGAGTTACATCAACCATAAGAAACTTAAAAATCACTGAAGAAGCAATTACCAAGCAGCTAAATCAAATCTATGACCCTGATCCTATCTCTCCTAGCAACTGGTGGGCATATTTCCAGTGCAGTCTCTTTCAAACAACTAACGGGGGGAATGTTGGCATGTTTATCATTTTTCAAGTATGAGATGTGTCTCTACTAGGAATACTTCAGGAATGAGAAAATTATGTATCCTGGGAGGAAATTTTAGAAAACAAATTCCAGAACTGCATACTGAGTGAGAAGTTTCCCCTCACTATCCATGTTCCTCAGGATCTGTCTGACATGTCATTGCATAAAGTAATCCTTTTGCACAACTGAAATAAAGTTCAAAAGCTGAATTCTAAGATAGGAGCTAAAAAGAATAACATGTTTACTTCTGAATACAATGAGCTTTTGTTTGTTTAGAATAGAATAAGTCAGGGAAATAGGGCTTCAGTGAGAAAAGATTAGTTACAGAGGCTGAGCAGGAGAAGTTTCCAAGGACCTCAGAGCCATTACCTATACCTAACCCTCATGAGCCACGGTGCCTCCCTGCCCCACCAAAAAATATAGATATTCAGCCAGGTTGAATTTAAAGCTGGATTTCATCCCTTACTAGCTGTGTGACTGAGGAAATTACTAGACCTTAATAAATATCAGTTTCATTGCCTCTCAAAAAGATGGGGAAGGGCTCTAAGAAGTCATTACACATTAGGCGACAGCCACTACAGCCATCCACAGTATCCAGCAAGCACTCAGTGAAAGCTGCTCTCTCCTCCCTTTTCTCTGGCAAGAGAGTTTAGTGGTGGCAGGAACAACTTGGTTTAGAGATTAGAACTTCCAAAAAGTAGTAATTGTACTAGCCTGGGAGAGAGAGGGGATGAAAGATTCCCCCATCCCTAAGGACTGCTAAGAATGAGTTTTAAATTACATGGAGGCAAAAAAATGAAATAGATAACCTCTAGAGCTACCTTATACCACCATTGCTTCATTATTCCAAGGAAAGGGGCCAGTGAAAAGAATTGCTTTCATCCACACATTTTTTTATAATTAATTTTTTTTATTTTTATATTCTCTCCTACAACTCCACTTCCATGTACTGTAACTCAGTAAATTTCCTCCCAATAATCAATAAAAAAGCAATGTCCAGATCGCAATGCATCACAGAAGTTATGCAGAGTTTGGTACTTACCCTCTTCTAAATCTTCCACATGATACCCAGAGAGGACGTTACTAGTTGCTGTCTGTAATTTTTGAAATGAAAGGTACTTTTATAATAAGAAATACCAGTTGATGTCGAATTAAACATGGACATTTTCAATATTTTTAAAGCTTGTCTGAACACTTAGAAAAATTTAACATTAATACCTCAGATATGTTTTGTTCTATGTTAAACTGTATTTAAACACAGAAAACGTAATTGTGCGGCCTCATTAAGGAAACTGATAAGATTTCCTACATAAAAATTACCTGGTAGCAAAAGAATAAAGGTTTAAGTCGCCAATCCGGAACCCAGAGGGTAGCGCCTTCCATCCACTCACTCTTTTCGCTCTCCTCTTCCAAACAACCAGAGAATGACCAGCTAGCTTTTCTCCTGGATCAGGCAGAACACCCCTTGGGGGCTTCAGAACACAGCCTGCTAAGTCCCCCTCACTAGGGGATGAGCCCTTTTCTACAATGGAGACCACAGCGGGAACTCACTCACTCTGACTTGCTGGTTTTCTTGACTCCCTTGATGTAGATAAATCCTCAATCTGTCCCTTTGGCTCTAAATTTACTTTAAGCTCCACACCCACAATTCCAACTAGTGCCAGCCATAGCACTTTCCATGAACTATTCCTCAACATTTTACATGCTGATCACTGCCAGCCATGTACAGATCCTTGTCAAAAGCCTGCAAATGCCCCTTTCCGTTCCCGCCCCTCACAGGCGTTCTGGCACATACTGGGTACTCAGTAAATAGTGGATGAATGGCCGGATGGACCTCAAACACACTATGTCCAAAACAAAATTCATCAACTTTACTGCAAATCTCATCTTTTTCCTCTGCTACTTATTTCAAATTCATAGACTCATCTTCCTCAAAGAGAGCAAGACTGAAATTAAGAAAACCATCTTGAACTCTTCCTCTTCTATCCTGTTCTGAGTATTCTCTGAATCCTGCCCAACCAGGTGCAGAATGTCTCTTATAATGTCTACTCCCATTGCCACGTCCTAAGTAAGGCCCTCATTACTACCTGTCTCATCTATCCTTGAACCAACTGACTGCCAGTCTTACCCTACACCAAGTCACCTCCGGGTCTTCACTTAGCTACTTCCGCCCCTTGACCTCAGTTCCCACATTCCTACCTCCCTGGTTTCCCCACAGAGTGTTCACCTCTTCTTTTCCATTATACAGCACTTACTAACCACAGTCTGCCCTCTGGGTACAGTAGCTAGTGCATCTCAGATTGTTTTTCATTAATATCTCAGCTTTCCAAAACCCACAGAACCTTGAACAGCAGAGGCACACAGTAAATGCTGAACAGAATCAGGAGGTGGAAATGATATCCCAAGGTGAAATTTGGAATGTCTTGTACCATAGAAAGAATGTCATAAATGCTAATTGGGTATAACTGAAACAATAATATCACTATAATTCACATGTTGTTAATTAAATTGGGCTTTCTAGATTGGGCTGGAACTGAATCATTATAATAACTCTACTGGAAAATGCCTTCTTATTCTCAACACTGCTTACTAATAAGTTTTTAAAGACTGTATATAAGAATGTATACGCTAACAAATCAGTTGTAATTGCTAACATTATAAGGATTCTATTCTCACAAGAAAAGATACATTAAAAGATCTCTTCAAATTTTATGAGCAAGTTCTAAATGCCATAGTCCCACACCTGCCCTTAAAAAATGATTCCAACTGAAATGGGTTTGGCTCAATGGATAGAGCGTCGGCCTGTGGACTGAAAGGTCCCAGGTTCGATTCCAGTCAAGGGCATGTATCTTGGTTGCAGGTACATCCCCAGTAGGGGGTGTGTAAGCGGCAGTTGATCAATGTTTCTCTCTCATCGATATGTCTAACTCTCCCTCTCTCTTCCTCTCTGTAAAAAATAAATAAAAAGTTTTAAAAAATGATTCCATCTACATAGAATCCTATCTAATAAAAGAGTAATATGCAAATTGACATCCCTCTGCTACACCCACCAGCCACGCCCAGCAGCCAATCAGAGCAAGTATGCAAATTAACCCAACCAAGATAGCTACAGCCACAGAGAGAGCAGGAGGGAGGCTTGGGTTGCCCCTGGTAATGGAGGAAGATAAGCTTTCCACACACCCTGGCTAGACCAGGCCTCCGCTTAGGCAACAAAGTTTCAATGGCTGTATGAACAGAAGGCTTGGCTCCACTTCAGGCTACAAATTTTCAATTGTAGAAAATCAATAATTCGCAGATACCAGGGCCTCTGCTTGGGTCGCTGGGGGAAGGGGGGGGGGGGGCGGCCATGACCAGCCTGCAAAACACCACAGACCCCTCGCCCAGGCCACTCCAGCCCCAAGGGAACACCCACCCTGATCCAGGACACTCTCCAAGGCAAACCAGCTGGCCCACACCTGTGCACCAGGCCTCTATCCTATCTAATAAAAGAGTAATATGCAGATTGACCATCACTCCAACACACATGATGACTGCCCCCATGTGGTCAAAAGATCCTGTCCCTATGTGGACACAAGATGGCCACCACAAGATGGCCAGCAGGAAAGGACAGTTGGGAGGGACCAGGCCTGCAAGGGAGGGCAGTTAGGGGTGACCAGGCCAGCAGAAGAGGGAAGTTGGGGGTGACCAGGCCTGCAGGGAAGGGCAGTTGGGGAGAACCCAGGCCTGCAGGGGAGGCCATTTAGGGGTGACCAGGCTGGCAGAGGAGGGCAGTTGGGGGTGACCAGGCCCACAGGGAAGGGCAGTTAGGGCAAACAGGCTCTGTGGAGCCAAGCCTTCTGCTCATGCACCAGGCCTCTAGTCTAAGAGGCCTCTAGTCTAAGACAGAAAGGCAAAATGAATTAGCTCACGATCCTCAGTCTTCATCAATGCTTTCAGAGAAAGCAACCAAATTTCATATTGCTAGAATTCCTAAAAATTCACCATCAAATCTATTGATTTGATATTTTAAATTTTACTAACTAATATATGTATTTTTTTTTCTTTCACTAGCCCTCAGTTCCATGTCTTTATCCTCATCCACTAGGATTTACAAGTTAAATACTAGCTTAGCCCAATCTTTAAATAAAAATTGCTGCTATTTTTAAATGTCATATGCAATAATAAATAAGGGAAACATTAAGTGTTAACGTTTTCTGGATTCTTAAAAATAATTTCAATTCACTAACCAAAAGAATACACACTACTTTGGTTACATAGAAAAGAAATTATAAACAAAACTACAATGATCAGGGGATAGAGCGTCAGCCTACGGACTGAAGGGTCCCAGGTTCAATTCCAGTCAAGGGCACATGCTTGGATTGCGGGCTCGGGTCCCAGTGAGGGGCATGCAGGAGGCAGCTGATCAATGATTCTCTCTCATAGCTGATGTTTCTCTCTCTCTCCCCCCATCTCCCTTCCTCTCTGAAATCAATATATATATATTTTAAAAGAAATTATAAACAAAACTAAATCATTTCCAACAGTACAGTCACAAAATAAGAGTCAAGTGATATTTGTGACCTTACATGTCACAGTATTATGTCTTAAAAATAAAATTTTACATATATCTACATTTGCATATGACCTGCAAGCTGGGTTACAGAGGGTAAGAAGGTTCCACCACCCCACCTTTACAGCCTGTTGTCTTAGCCAATACCCAATGATTTTCAAAATTTAATACAAAACACTTACTAGTCAGAGTGAGTTAAACTTCCCAAAGAAATACACTGAAATAGTCTTACCTCTGTTTCTGTGAGAAGTGTTTTTAATCTTGTTAAATCTTTTGTTACCATCCCATTCTGAAAAGGTAAACGAAAAGGGGAAAAACTGATTAGTATATTAGTTCTTGACTATGGGACTTAATTCCTTAACTGTTTCTAAGGTTTATTTATAAAGAAAACAATGCTACTCCTCACCTCCATTCCCTGTCATTAATCATGATAAACAAGTTAACCATCTATAAGGAAAGTTAAAAAGGTTAATTTAACAGAATAAAATATATAGTGTACCCTAAAACACTATATTCACCTTCCACAAGAGCTTAAAATCAATTCAATAAAATATTCACAATGAGAAAAAGGAGACATATGTTCTGCTATTCGTAATACTTTAAACAGTAAAAAAAATAAAATTAAAATAAATAAAAATATTCACAATGGGTATCGCCAAAGAGTAAGATAGAATAAATGAAAAGAAAAATAAACCTAAACTTTTTAAAAATGTTTTTCCCTAAAACTAATCCTAATATATAAAAACTCTGGGTCTGTCATGTCTACAATGACCGGAGGCTCAACCTAACACCCAGGCTGTGCACGCTGGAGGCTCTGGTGGGTGGAGACTTGTGGCAACAGGGATAGAGGAGGCAGAGCCAGCACTCACACTCATTCACAACTGCACACACACACACAGACATACACAACACCCACCAGCTCACAGCCTTTTCTTTCTTTCCATCCATCCCAGCTCACTCTCAGAGCCTCAGAATGAAGAAGAAAAAAAAACAGACTGAGCCTAAAGAAGCCTGGATGGAAGGGAGGGCTGACAGAGGGTGTAGCAGACCCCATTGGCCAAACCCCCTCCTAGCCAGGAAAGAGGAAGAAGGAGACAGGAAGGCCTGGAGGACTGCTGAGAAAAACAAAAGAGAGATGGAAACTGGGCGAGATCAGGCTGGCAGGGGAGGGCAGTTGGAGGCAAGATCAGGCCAGCAGGGGAGGGCATTTAGGGGTGATCAAGCAGGCAGAGGTAGTTGGGGGTGAGATTAGGCTAGCAGGGGAAGGCAGTTAGGGGTGATCAGGCAGGCAAGCAGAGAGGTTAGGGTAATCAGGAAGGAAGGCAGAGGGGATTAGGGGGAGTAAGGCAGCAGGCAGAGGCAGCTAGGGCTGATCAGGCAGGCAGACAGGTGAGTGGTTAGAAGTCAGCAATCCCAGATTTCGAGAGGGATGTTCAACTGCCAGTTTAAACCAGCAATCGGACATACCGCAAGGAGTCCCCTATTAGAGAGGGTGCAGGCTAGACTGAGGGATGCCCTCCCCATGCATGAATTTCGTGCACCAGGACACTAGTGATCTTATATTTGCAAAATGGTGAATTCAATCAGATTTACATAAAATTACGATAGCACTTTAAAGGTAGCTCATTAACAAAACTGATAAAGGAAAATACGCAAAATATTCTCTCTTCTGAAATTCAAATTTCACTTGAGATTTAAAGGCAAATTATTTCTTCCTAGGTAAAACTGTGCTAAACTTATATTAAAAAAAGTTCCTTAAAGATAAAATTTTCTTAATAATAGAGGTATATTACCACCTACTTTGAACTACAGAGCTATAACATTTTGCTATATTAATACATTTAACCTTTAATGTGAATTTGGTGAAATCAAAAGCAATGGTAAACCAATTAAACAATATACTACACAATAATTCCTTAGATATAATGACTTATATCTCTGAGATAAGTCATTACATTACACTCAGCAGTATATTAAGTACTCTCCTAAATTCATTTTGTCACCAAATATATTTATTTCCATTAAAAATACAACTTTATGACAGATTTTCATCATTTCTATCCATTCAAAAGAATAAGAGAATAAAATAAAATAAAATAGGGAATTCATACTATATAGCACAGTATACATATACTTTCTTGCTTTCACTTTTTTCATTATGATTTCTGAAAAATATCAGAGAATTTTATAACAGTTACCAACTGGTGAGAAAAAGAGTTATACTATCACCTTGTCTTCTAATTTCTACAGATTGCCAATAGTAAAGCTACAAAAAATAGTTTTTTAATTATGTCAATCAAAAACAAACTCTAGAAAATTAAATGCTACATAAAAAAAATTAATCCCAAAGCCTAAATAGAATTAAATAGTTCCATCAGAACGGTCATGAATATCAACTTACACCCATATCATCTTCAAAAATAAAAGTAATTATTATATAGTTTAGATAAATGTAAACATTTTATGAAATAAGTGGCCAAATTTAAGGACCCTATAAAACCATATATCCACAGGAGAATTTTAAAACATAACAGAACCAAAAATATTTTCAAGTTCTGATTTAGCTATCCTATATTTTCAAAGTTTGAAAAAGCACCTGCAATTCTCATATATATATATATCACAAACTACAAGAATCCAATGGCTAAACATCAGTTTATTAAAGAGAAATGAGTATCTCAAGGTACCCATGAACTTCATTTCTGGTAGAAGAAAATGCACACTAACTGTATTTCCCCACAATATTCCTAAGGAGTCATATACATGAATCTCTTTCCAAACATTCAAAATTAGAATTCATTATCATATGATTTCACTCACACATGGAATATAAAACTGAAAGCAACAAATGAACAAATAGGACAATCAAACAAACAAAAACTCATAGACACAAACAGTACGATGGCTACCAGAGGGAAAAGGCGTGGAGGGAGTAGTGTAGTCAAGGGTAAAGGGGGTCAAATATATGGCGACAGGAGATTTGACTTTGGGTGGTAAACATACAATGCAATATACAGATGACAAATCATAGAATTATACACTTGAAAACTATATAATTTTGGTAACCAGCCAGCCCAATAAATTTTTTTTAAATCACTGAAAAAAAGAGTTAGAGCTCATCAACGTACCAGGGACTCTCCTATCAGTGACTTGGCAAGAATGTTGGATACAAGTTGAAGCTTTCCTTTCAGCTGCATGCAGCAAAGCACTGCCTGAAAGGCACCATCTCCCTTGGCCAGTCCTTCTCCCAGCACTATCAGAAAAAAACAGCCATCGTTAATCACATGACATTTAATACACATTTTCCTTGATTTTAATATTGACACACTATCACAGGCATGACTTCTTATACACTAAAAGAAAAGCTTCAAGTGCTAGAGGAAAGGGTGATGTTTCAGTTCTGTCTAACACATGCATAAAGACAAGAAAATAAAACTCTGGCCAGTACGGCTGAGTTGATTGGGCATCATATGTTATACCACAAAATTGCTGGTTTGATTCCTGGTCAGGGCACATGCAGGGGTTATGGGCTTGATCCCCAGTAGTAGGCATACAGGATCAATCAAAATTGCACTTTCTCATCAATGTTTCTCTCTCTCTCTCTCTCTCTCTCTCTCTCTCTCTCTCTCTCTCTCTCTCTCTTCCTCCCTTCCTTCCTCCCTCCCTTCTTCCCTCATCCCCTCTTAGCCCAAAGTATTTTTCCCAAATTTTTCAAAAGGAAAATTTTAATGACCATAAAAACTAAATCCTTCAGTCATTAATAAAGTAAAATCATTCAACTGCTTGGATATAATTACATTCTCTGAACCAACACTTCAAAAAATAAAAACAGATTATTTTTAAGAGAATATAAATTTATAACTTATAAATTCCTGTCCTAAATATCAGCCATTTAATATCTAGTAATAAATCTCTTTTTCCAAAAATATTTGGGGGCGGGAGTAGTAGTATAGATAAGCGAACTACAAACATTGGAAGACCTACCAGGTGTACAGGTTAATAATGCGGATTTTTTTCAATAGATGGAGTTACACATATGTTGATATACATGCGATTTGATATGTATGCTATTTTGTTGTATTGACAGCAAGCTTCAAAACTTCATGTTAAATTTTCTGAAGGTCTTAACATCATAAATATCTTTATGCTTAAAAATGTTGAATTTTGTGCCAAAAAGAAAAGCATTTGAGGGAAGTTTTAATTCATCATTTTATTTTGAAGAAAATTGCTGCTGGAAGTTATTGTGTACTTCAGGAAGCTTATGGTGAACATGCTCCATCTCAATTTACTTGTGAATGCTGGATTAAATGCTTTAAAAGTGATGATTTCGCCAAAACCGGTTTGGCTCAGTGGATAGAGCATTGGTCTACGAACTGAAAGGTCCCAGGTTCGATCCTGGTCAAAGGCATGTACCTTGGTTGCGGGCATATCCCCAGTAGGGGGTGTGCAGGAGGCAGCTGATAGATGTTTCTCTCTCATCGATGTTTCTAACTCTCTATCCCTCTCCCTTCCTCTCTGTAAAAAATCAATAAAATATATTTTTTTAAAAAAGTTTAAAAGTGATGATTTCAATGTGAGAGACAAAGAACATCTAGGTCAAACAAAAAAGTTTGAAGACCAACAATTACAAGCATTATTGGATGAAGAGGCGTATCAAACTCAAAAACAGCTTGCAGAAAGATTAAACGTTGCTCAGCAAACAATTTCCAATCGTTTACAAGCAATGGGAAAGATTTTAAAGGCAGGAAAATGGGTGCCACATCAACTGAACAAAAGATAAATGGGGAACTGAAAAGTCATCAGTAAAATGTCACTTCAATGGCATGAAAAAAAGTCTTTTTTGCATCGAATTGTGACTGGCAATGAAAAGTGGATATATTTTGAGAATCCCAAATGCACCAAATCATGGGTTGATCCAGGTCAATCATCAACATCAACTGCAAGGCCAAATCACTTTGGAAAAAAGACAATGCTCTGCGCTTGGTAGTATCAGGAAGGTGTGGTGTATTATGAGCTTCTAAAACCAGCGTTCAACTGATCACTACCGACAACAAATAATCAATTTGAATCACGCTTTGATCGTGAAACGACCAGAATGTGCCAGAAGACACAGCAAAGTAATTTTGCTTCATGATGAAAAATCATCACAAACTTCAAAACAGCTAAAGACACAAAGATCTTGCCTGGTATTCACCAGACCTTACTCCTTCAAATCACCACTTGTTCCTATCAATGGCACACACACTTTGTGAGCAGCACTTCAAACCATAAGTGGAAAAATGGGTCTCTGAATGGTCTGCCTCAAAACAAGAAAAGTTCTATCAGGACAGTATCCACAAATTACCTGAAAGATGGGGAAAATGTGTAGCTAGCAATGGACATTACTTTGAATAAAGCACTTTTGATGTTTCCCTTGAAATTATCATGTTTTCTTTGCTTATAAAATCCGCATTATTTACCGGTACATTGGTACATCTAAGTATTAACTAAAGAGTAAAATGTCCATTTCTTATAAGTATCAAAAAGTATAGCATCACCCAGAGTAAGAACACTGTCAGCAAATCTCTAACCAGTATCTCTTTGGCCAAATCTGGGTTTTCCCCCAATATTCTTCTTCTCTGCCTCAACTCTTTTCCCTTACCCTCACTTTTCTTTCAATTATAATAAACAAACACTTTGGACATGTGGGTTGCAGTTGTTGTGGCATATTGTGTCCTTCCTACCGAGGACTTTTATAGATAAAATGTTTCCTTTATAAAATACTTTTGGAAAATGAAAAGCCTTAACACTATTCAATGCTATCTATACCTAGAACCTGCTGAATATTTCAGCTTTAAATATTGTAATACGTTTTTGTTGCTTTAATCCCTGCTATCTTGCTCCTTTCAATATTAGGTCCTTTATCCGGTCATACAAATCATTATGATCTCCTTGGGTTCGCAATCAGCATCCAAGTTAAGCTCTTATTGCACACTAGAGGCCCACTGCATGAATTCATTCACTTCAGGGAGGCGGGGTTCCCTTAGTCTGGATTGCAAGAGGGTGCAGGCCAGGCCTAGGGATCCCACCGGTGCATGATCGGGGCTGAGGAGGGACACAGGAAGGCTCCAAGGCATGTCCAGACCATCTTGCTCAGTCCCAATTAGCAAGTTAACCTATAGGTCAGAACATCTGCCCGCTGGTGGTCAGTGCATGCCAGAGCAAGCATTTGAGTGGCCTTAGCATATCATTAGCATATAACACTTTGATTGGTTTCCGATCAGACACTAAGCATATTAGGCTTTCATTATATAGGAGTTCTGGAAGGGCTCTTTCTTTCAACTGTAGTTTATTGTAAAGAGGCTTAGACTCCTTCCTTCTCAATATTTTCATACTTCAGAAACAGGTCATTTCTCTTGGTTTATTTTCAATATCCCAGTTTAAATTTTAGAAATAATTCATTGATGTCCCTCAACTTCCTCATTACCATACAAATCCTATACAGTAGGTCCTGGGGTTACATTGGAGATCTGTTCCTTTGGGACGACGTAACACGATTTTTACCCTAAGTCAGAAACCACCTATGTAAGCAACTATGTCATTCACATGAAGCATATACACAGCAGTAATAAAATGAAACAGTAAAAAAAAAAATTTAAGATAATTCCTGCCCTGACCAGTTTGTCTCAGTGGATAAGGCATCAGCCTGCGGACTAAAGGGCCCCAGGTTCAATTCCGGTCAAGGGCATGTACCTGGGTTGCGGGCACATCCCCAGTGAGGGGTGTGCAGGAGGCAGCTGATCTCTCTCATCGATGTTTCTAATTCTCTATCCCTCTCCCTTCCTCTTTTAAAAAATCAATAAAATATATATTTAAAAAAACATAAAGCACATATATGTACATATGGCAAAATAATAGAACTTTTTTTTAAATTAATAAATGGGAGATGGCGACAAAACCACAAAACGACATAATCTGAGGACTGTCTGTGTAATAAAACCCTAATATGCAAATCAACCAAACAGCAGAATGATGCACACTGACCACCAGGGGGCAGACGCTCAACTCAGGAGCTGTCCCCCCACAGAGAGGGATGCAAAGGCGGCCGTCATCAGGGGACAGAGCCGGCCAGCAGGCGGCACAATCCACTAGCCAAACTGGGTGTCAGCGGGGGCCCTCCCTGATCGCCCCACCCGCCAGTCACCCCCCAGATGGCCCTCATCACCAGCCAGGCCTAGGAACTCTACTCTACATATTGGGTACGGTCTCTTAGATTTAAAAATTAAAACCTGGCAAGGCTACTCTAACACTGAAAAAACAGGATGTTGCAGCTATTGACATGCATGGACTTGGCTTGCACATTTTGTGGTCAGCCTTGATTCTGACACTTATAACTGTGTGACAAAGCCATTGACTTAACTTCTCTCTGCTTCAGTTTTTCCACCCTAAGATGGGGAAAATGGTGCTATGCCTCAGAAGGATCATGCTATGTACTACTTTTTAAAATCAGAGAAAAAAAATGTAGCTGTCCATATAACGAAAAAAGCATCAAAAAGCTAGAATTCTAGTCAGTCTCTTCTTTCTAAGGATTATCTTCTAATGAAGGAGAAAAGACTTTTAGAAGGGATAGGCCCAGCCTTTCAATTTATCCAAGCCTAATATTTTAATCTATGTGTGTTACAGTTCTTAAAATTTGGCTCCTATTGACTGAAAATATTCACACAAGCTTTAAAGGACACCATCAATGTTCCCAAGGGAGAGACCAGAATGTCAACGCTCATGAGTGACTAGGAATAATGTTTGTGTACACACACATCACAGCAGAAAAGTCGTCATTCATGTCAGTCGCTAGTCACCAAAGTAAGGTGGGTTTTTTAAATTTCATAATCTCTTTTGAAATTAGCATAGGGAAAAAAATCTTAAACATTGCTTAAATTATTCAAAATCTAAATCAAAACAGAGTCCCATTTTTACACATACCATGCCTACAATCTTCATCAGCTTGTCCATACTTTTTCTGCAAAATAAAAGATATGAGATAAATATCATTAAGTAGTTCAAGGGCTGCTTACAATAGAGATTTTATCCAAACAACAACAAAAATCTTGGCTTTGTTTCAAAGTTTAAGCATTAATATTGCAAATTTAATATTCACAGAGCAAAGCTAATGCATGTGCTCTCTGAGGATTATACAATACTCGACAAATAAATACCACAATATACTTTCCTAGTCCATTTACTCACACTCCTACTTCTCACTTTCTCTAACTTCAAATCACCAGAACCGCCTGAGCCCCCTTCCTCATTCTCAGCTAGTGACGTTACAGAGAAAACCATAGGAACAAGAAGAAAATTTCCATAGACTATCGCATCCACCCATGTCCTACCACACGCCATCTTCCACCCATTACCAGACAAACCCTCTTGCTCCTTTTTAAAGGCCATCCTACCACCCGTGGAGATGTGCTCTGTGGCCCACTGAAGAATATCACTCCAGCAAGCCTCCTCTATTTCTCTTACATCACTATTTTTTTTGCTTTCTACTGATTCAGCCCTGTAAACAAACATACTGTTATTTCTTCCATCTAAAAAAAAAATCATTCTCTTGACTTCACTTCTCCCACCAGCTACCATTCCGGGTTTTCTTGTTTTTTTGTTTGTTTGTTTGTTTGGGGGGTTTTTTTTGTGACTCTCTGGAGCAAAATGCCTCAAAATTTATCTATAATTGTGTATTTAAACTCCTTCCTCTGACTCTTTAATAAATGCTCTTTAATTAGACATGCATCCACCGCTCTATGGAACAGCAATGGACACTGCTGAAAATCCCCTTGTTTGGGTACACTTTCTTCACTTAGCTACCAGGACACCATACTTCTTAGTCTTTCTTTTTTTTTTTTTTTTTTTAATATATTTTATTGATTTTTACAGAGAGGAAGGGAGAGGGAGAGAAAGTCAGAAACATCGATGAGAGAGAGACATCGATCAGCCGCCTCCTGCACGCTCCCCACTGGAGTTGTGCCCGAAACCAAGGTACATGCCCCCGACCGACCGACCGGAATCGAACCTGGGACCTTTCAGTCCGCAGGCCGACGCTCTATCCGCTAAGCCACACGGGTCTCTCTTAGTCTTTCTTTACCTCAATGTTGCCCTTCAAGTTGCTTTGCATGTTCCTCTTCTTTTCAACCTCTCAACGCTGTGGAGCCACAAGACTAAGTCCCTGGTGCTCTCCTCTTCTCTATCAACACTCATTTCCTTGGTGATGTGAGCCAGGCTCAAGACTTTATATGTCATGCATAGGCCAAGACTCTTCAATTACTATCTTTAGCCCGGATTTCTCTCCCAGACTCCATACCTGTCTCTCTGGCTACTTGCTCAACATCTGCAGCTGGATATCTAAACAACATCTCAAACTCAGTATGTTCACAATGAATTCTTCCCTCACAGAACATGTTCCGCACCTGTAGTCTTTCCATCTCAGCAGAAGGAAAATCCATTCTTCCAATTGCTCAAGGCAAAAAAGGTCAAGGTAAATCATCTGTGACTGTTCTGTATGCCTGACATTCAACGTATTAAGAAATTTTATTGGTTCTAGCTTCAAATTATAACCAGAACCAAATCACTTCTCACTCTCTCTACTGCTACCATTCTGGTCTGAGTCACTGTAAACTCTGCCCTGGATTATTCCAATACCCTCCAAAGTAGTATCCCTGCATCTATTCTTCCCCCTACTAGAGGTTCGGGGCACAACATTCATATATCGGGGGTCCCTCAGCCCGGTCTGGGCCCTCTTGCAGTCCAGGATCTCTCAGGGAATGTCCACCTGCTGGCTTAGGCCCGATCCCTAAGCCAGTAATCAGACATCCCTCTCCTAGTCCAGGGCTCTCGCAGTCCAGGACCCCTCACTCCTTACCGCCCACCTGCAGCAGAGGCAGGAGAGGCTCCCGCCACCAACACTGTGCTCGCCAGCCGTGAGCCTATCTTCTGGCTGAACAGCGCTCCTCCTCTGGGAGCGCACTGACCACCAGGAGGGAGCTCCTGCATTGAGCGTCTACTTCCTGGTGGTCAGTACGCATCATAGCAACCAGTCATTCTGCTGTTTGGTCAATTTGCATTATTAGTGTTTTATTATACAGGACGAGAGGCCCATTGTACGAATTCATGCATGGGCGGGGACCCTGGGCCTGGCTGGCAATCAAGGCCTATCGGGGGCCAGCCAGTTGGGGAGAGGGATCTGGGGGGTTGGCCATCCAGCCCCCCAATCAAGGCCTATGGGGGGAGGCAGCTGGCAGGAAGGAGGGGCCATGAGAAGTTGACTATGGGAGCGCATTGACATTCCTACATTAAGCGTATGCCCCCCTGGTGGTCAGTATGCGTCATAGCAACTGGTCAACGGGTCATTACAGTTGTTCAGTCATAACAGCCACTTAGGCTTTTATATATAGACTCTCAACACAAAAGCCAGATAATTCCTGTTAAATCAGATCATGCCATCCCTCTGATCAAAATCCCACAATAGCTTCCCATCTCAAATATAACACAAACTAGTGCTAGATTGTCCCAGAGGATCTAGCCCTCTTAAACCCTCCCCCCAATGTACTTTATTCCAGCACAATGGCCTCCTAGCTATTCCTCAAAGATAGCAGGCATGCTTCTGCCTCAGGGTCTCTGTACTGACTATCCCTCTGCCTATAATGATCTTCCTCCAGATTCCAACACAGATCACTTCCTTACCTCCTTCATATCACCTTATTGACGACCTGACCACCCAATTTAAAACTTCAGCCTTAACCCTGACTGGTGTGACTCAATTGGTTGGAGAGTCTTCCCATACACTGAAAGGTCACAAGTACCCAGGAATTGTACACAGGTTGCAGGTTCAATCCCCAGTCATGATGTGTGAGGGAAGCAATCGATTGGTGTTTCTCTTTCACATCGATGTTTCTATCTCTTTCTCCTTCTTTCCCTCTCTAAAATCAGTGAAAGCATGTCTTCAGGTGAGGATTACAAAATAATAATAATAATAAATATAAAAACTGCAACCCTATCCCTAACTCTAGTGGCGCCAATATTCCTTGCCATGTTCTACTATTTTTCATGCAGACTATTACTTTCTAACAATCTAAAGTGTTTACTTAGTTATATAATGTCTCTAGCATTTATTGTCTGTCCCCTTGCTAGAAAAAGTACCATGAAGAAGGGATCTTCTTCTATATTTTTTACCAATGTATACCAAGCACCTAGAACAGTGTCTAGCGCATAGTATGCCCTCAATAAATATTTGTTAAATGAATGAATACTCCAAAGTGCTAAGCACAAGTTTCAAGACTTAAAAATACAGTTGCTTGCCATCAAAGATATCTAGCAATCACTAGCCACTTCAATCACCTCCTCAGCCCACATTTAAGTGACTTATAGAGGGAGTAACCAGCAATAGTGCCCATTCAATGAAAAGGGCCATTTTACATGATTTGGCACTGACTTATCAACACTGTTTACTTACCAGTTGCAAAAATGAAGCAATTCTGTAAAGAAGACTCTCAATTTTGATGCTTTCTATTTCCAGTGAACACGGCCCTGTGAAGTCAGCCATGGAGTACTGGCCAAGAGAAAGAAGGGCCTCTGTGCAGTGCTTGAGAGCCATTTCATAGTCCTGCCTCTTGAGTGATTCACACGCTTGTTCACATGACTTCTCAGCTCTTCTGTCTTCCATGACTCAGAGACAAAAATCCTAAAAATGGAAAAAAAACAAATAAGAGAAGGTTTTAAAAACTTATTAATTTGAGGAGAAAACAAGATGGCGGCATAGGTGAACACCTAAACTGCTGCCTCCCACAAGAATTTCAAAACTACAGCTAAAAGATAGAACGGACATCATCCAGAACCACAGGAAAGCTGGCTGAATGTAAATTCTACAACTAGAAGGAAAGAGAGGGGCTCACGGAGACTCAGAGGAGCTGCAAAAAGTTGAGGTACAGAGAGATATGCGCATGGAGAGGACGGGCAGCGGTGGGCCTGGCTGGCTTCCTCTAGTGGGAGGGAGACGGCAATTTCCGACTGCACTGAATCCCAGTTCCGGGTGAGACCCATATGGGGGGAGTTTGGACTGTCATGAAAAGGGAGGAGTGCAAAGAAACTTAGGAGAGCCGTGAAAGGCAGAGGTCTGGAAGCTGGCTTCCTCTAGTGGGAGGAAGACGGCAATTTCCGACTGCACTGAATCCCAGTTCCGGGTGGACCCATATGGGGGAAATCTAGACTGTCATGAAAAAGGATGAGTGCGCAGAAACTTAGGGGAGCCATGAAAGGCAGAAGTCTGGAAGTGCATGTACCAATGCACACAGAGAGGACTGACTGCTGATTGTGAAGCTGGCTTGCTCTAGCAGAAGGAAGACTGAACCTCCCAACTGTGCTGAACTCCACTTCCAACTGCACTGAACCCCAGTTTCAGGTGAGACCCTGGGAACCCAGACTCATACAGGTCCCCGGAGCACACAGAAACTCAGGAGAGCCATGAAAGGCAGAGGACTTGAGGCACACATGGGCATGGAGAGGGCTGCAGCAATTACCAAGGGGCACAGAACAAGGGGCCTCATAGAGCAGGGCTATGAGAAGCCAAAGTGGTCTGCTCAGCCCTGAGACCCCACCCCATCCAAGCCAAGCACAGAGGTTTTTGTAAGTCTTGTCTCATAAGCCTGACTCCAGCACAGAAGTTCTCCTGGCATAGACATAGTTAATCCTCATAGCCAATTAGCCTGGAGGTCAATTTCCCCCAAGTGACACCAACAATATTCAAAACTTAACTACAACAAGAATGTACACACAGTCCACAAAGAGGTGCACCAAGAGTGTCCGCCTCAGTCAAGTGGGGAGCCAGAGCTACTGGGTCATATAGGACACCTAGCACACAAAGCCACTCTACCATTTCAGGGAAGCAGTGAAAATGCAGAGACAAAGGAACAGATCACAAATAAAAGAAACAGAGGAAAACAAATGACTGGATATAGAGTTCAAAACCACAATTATAAGGTTTTTCAAGAATTTCCTAGAAAAGGTTGATAAATTTAACAAGACCCTCGAGGATATGAAAAAGGACCAACTAGAAATTAAATATACACTGACTGAAATAAAAAATATTATACAGAGACTTAACAGCAGACTTGAGGAATGCAAGAATCAAGTCAAAGATCTGAAATACAAAGAAGCAGAAAACACTCCACTGGAAAAGAAAAAAGAATCCAAAAATGGGAAGAGAGTGTAAGGAGCCTCTGGGACAACTTTAAGCGTACCAACATCAGAATTATGGGGGTGCCAGAAGAAGAGAGAGAACAAGATACTGAAAACTTATTTAAAGAAATAATGACTGAAAACTTCCCCCACCTGGTGAAGAAATAGACTTACAAGTCCAGGAAGTGCACAGAACCCCAAACAAAAGGAATCCAAAGAGGACCACACCAAGATACATCATAATTAAAATGCCCAAAGCAGCCGAAACCGGTTTGGCTCAGTGGGTAGAGCGTCAGCCTGCGGACTGAAAGGTCCCGGGTTCGATTCCAGTCGGGGGCATGTATTTTGCTTGTGGGCACATCTCCAGTGTGGAGTGTGCAGGAGGCAGCTGATCAATGTCTCCCTCTCATCGATGTTTCTGACTTTCTATCCCTCTCCCTTCCTCTCTGTGAAAAAATCAATAAAATATATATATTTTTTAAAAAATGCCCAGAGCATGCCAAAACTGGTTTGGCTCAGTGGACAGAGCATCAGCCTGTGGACTGAAAGGTCCCAGGTTCGATTCCAGTCAAGGGCATGTACCTTGGTTGCGGGAACACCCCTAGTAGGGGGTGTGCAGGAGGCAGCTGATCAACGCTTCTCTCTCATCGATGTTTCTAACTATCTCTCTCCCTTTCTCTTTGTTGAAAATCAATAAAAAAATTTTTAAAATAAACAATAAAAAAATGCCCAGAGCAAAAGACAAAGAGAGAACATTAAAAGCAGCAAGAGAAAAACAGTTAATAACCTACAAGGGAGCACCCATACGATTGTCAGCTGATTTCTCAACAGAAACTATGCAGGCGAGACGGGAGTGGCAAGAAATATTCAAAGTGATGAATAATAAGAACCTACAACCAAGATTACTCTACCCAGCAAAGCTATCATTCAAAATAGAAGGTCAGAGAAAGAGCTTCACATATAAGAAAAAGCTAAAGGAGTTCATCACCACCAAACCAGTGTTATATGAAATGCTGAAAGGTACTCTTTAAGAAGAGGAAGAAGGCCGAAACCGGTTCAATGGATAGAGAGCATCAGCCTGTGGAATGAAAGATCCCAGGTTCAATTCTTGTCAAATGCATGTATCTTGGTTGCGCACATCCTCAGAAGGCAGCGTGCAGGAGACAGCTGATAGATGTTTCTAACTCTATCGCTCTCCCTTCCTCTCTGTAAAAAATCAATAAAATATATTTTTTTTAAAAAAGAGGAAGTAAAAGGTAAAGATAAAAATTATGAACAATAAATACATATCTCTCAACAAGTGAATCTAAAAATAGTGAATTAAAAAATCTGATGAACAGAATAAACTGGTGAATATAATAGAATCAGGGGCATAGAGAGGGAGTGGACTGACAATTCTTGGGGTGAAAGGGGTGTGGGGGATGTGGGAAGAGACTGGACAAAAATCGTACACCTATGGATGCGGGCAGTGGGGATGGGGAGTTAAGGGCAGAGAGTGGGGTGCGAAGCGGGTGGAGGGGAGCTATGGGGAAAAAAGAGAAACAATTGTAATAATCTGAAAAATAAAGATTTATTAAATTTAAAAAAAAACGTACTAATTATAAATTCTAATACAATTCCTGGCTGAGCTGGTTTAATTATCTATCTGAATAGTTACTCTCAATCAGCCTTTTGATCAAGGCCACAGCTGAGCAGCTATTGATGCTACAAAATCCATACTTCTCTTTTATATTTTATGAAGTCTTTAATAAGATCCAAGCAAAATATCAACCATAAATCAGGATCATACCAACAATACATCCAATTTATAAGTTAGACAAATGTATAAATGAAACATGACTTTGAATATTGCAAAGTGCAACAAACCATAAGGGCTTCCTTATTTTTAATCAGAAGGTGCAGAAATGTGTCATATCCAAACCTTCCAATTTCAGTTTTGTAATTCTGTGGCTGTATTTACAGAGAATCAAAATCTACACCATGTAGAACTTTTCCCACCAATATTAAAAAACTGGCTAAAATGCAAGTCTGAATTGCCTATTAATTCAATTCAGCAATCATTTCCTGAAGCTAGGCCTGTGCTAGCAGCACTGAATTCAAAGACAGAGCATGTCATCACTACTTTTAAGAAGCTCAGATTCAAAACAGACATATAGATCAATGGAACATAATAGAGAGCCCAGAAAAAAAACCTATGCCTTTTATGGTCAATTAAAATTTGACAATGGAGGCAAGGACATACAATGGGGTAAAGACAGTCTATTCAAAAAATGATGTTGGGAAAATTGAAAGAAAAAATGAAACTAGACCACCTTCTTATACCATACACAAGAATAAACTAAAAATGGATTAATAACTTAAATGTTAGACTCAAAACTATAAAAATCCTAGAAGAAAACACAGGCGGTAAAATCTCCAACATTTCTGGCAGCAATATTTCTTCGGATTATTGCCTCGGGCAAGAGAAATGAGAGAAAAAATAAACAAGAGGACTATACTAAACTAAAAAGTTTTTGCACAACAAAGGAGACCATCAACAAAATGAAAAGACAACCCACTATATGGGAGAATATATACACCAGTGATACATCTGATAAGGGATTAATATCCAAATTTTACAAGGAACTTATAAAACTCAACACCAAAAAAAACAAACAATCTAATTTAAAAATGGGCAAAGGACCTGAATACATCTCATTTCTCCAAAGAGGGCCAACAGACATATGAAAAGTTGCTCAATGTCACTAATCATCAGAGAAATGCAAATTAAATCCACCTCACACCTGTCAGCATGGCTTCCATCAATAAATCAAAAAACAGTAACCCTGGCCCATGTGGCTCAGTAGGTTGGGTGTCATCTCCTGCACAGAAAGTGGCTGGTTCGACTCCCATTCAGGGTATATACCAGACACAATCCATCAATCCAATCAATGTTTCTCTCTCACATTGATGTTTCTCTCTTTCTCCATTCCTCTCTCTCTAAAGTCAATTTAAAAAAAAAATTCAGATGAGAATTTTTTAAGTCAACTTTATCAGAACATTCCTATCACTAACTTACTTCTCACTACTTTTATAAAATAGAAACCTGTTTTAAAATCTATCCATTTTAGTACAATCCAAAAACAAAAATTGATAAATTTGACTTTATCAAACATTTTTGCTCTTGGAAAGATACTGTTACAAGAATGAAAAGACAGCTCAAGACAGAGGAAACTACTTGCAAATTGCATATCTGAAAAAAGATTTGTATCTGAATGTATGACAAAATCTCAGAACCCAACAAAATGAAAACAACCCAATTGAAAGCTGGGCAGCAAACACTGCACAAAAAGGATATAATGATGGCCAAATATGCACACAAAAAGATGTTCAATAGCGTTAGTCAGCAGAGACATTCACTTTAAAACCATGATTAGCCATCACTACATACCTACCAGAATGGCTAAATTTTAAATACTGATGATATCAGTGTTGTGGAATAACTGGAACTCCCATAGGTTGCTATTGGACGTATAGATTATACAGCCACTCTGAAAGAAAGGTTGACAGTTTCTAATAAAGTTAAAAATATACTTACTAAATATAAGTCAACCTTAATCAACAACAACAAAAGTTTAAAAAAGTAATAAAAAATGTAAATCATTAATTGATGATAGCCATTCCGACAGTTGTTTGGAGGTATCTCATTGTAGTTTTAATTTGCACTACTCTGATAATTAGGGATGTTGAGCATTTTTTCATATATCTATTGGCCATACTACTTGGGTATAAAAAAGAAGCAAATCTTACTTTTTTCCACAGTATGGATAGACTTGGAGAGTATTATGCTAAGTGAAATAAGCCAGTCAGAAAAAGATAAATACCATAGGATTTCACTTGTGTGTATAATCTAATGAATAAAATAAACGAACAAACAAAATAGAGACTCATAGATATAGAGGACAGACTGACAACTGTCAGAGAAAAAGGAGAAGGGATTAAGAAAAAAAATTTTTAAGTACTCAAAGTTGCAGACAACAGTATGGTGATTATCAGAAAGAAAGGGCGGTGACAGAAGGGAGAAGAGGATAAATGGTGAAGTTTTAACTTTGGATGGTGAACACACAATACAATAAACTGATGATGTATTATAGAATTGTAGACTTGAAACAAATTATATATATTAATGTATAATTTTATTAACCAATGTCAGCCCAATAAATACAATAATTTTAAAACAATGTAAAAAAAAAATATATATATATATATGTGTGTGTGTGTGTGTGTGTGTTATATATATATAACACACACACACACACACACACACACACACACACACACACACACTAGAGGTCCGGTGCAAGAAATTCGTGCATGGAGGGGAGGGGTATACCTCAGCCCAGCCTGCACCCTCTCCAATCAGGAACCCCTCGGGGGATGTCTAACTGCCAATTTAAGCCCGATCCTAAACTGGCAGTCAGACATCCCTCTCCCAATCCGAGACCACTGGCTCCTAACCATTCACCTGCCTGCCTGCCTGATTGTCCCCTAGTTGCCCCCCCTACTGGCTTGGTTGCCCCCTAACTGCCACCGTGCCGGCCCTAACTATCCAGAAGGAAGCCGACATCCGAAAGATGTCCAGTCACCCAGTCTAATTAGCATATTACCCTTTTATTAGTAAAGATATATTTACTATATGACCCAGCAATCCCCTCCCCGACCCAGACAACTACCCTAGAGAAATAAAAACTTATGTTCACACAAAAATCTATACACATTTTTATTTTTAGCAGCTCTATTCATAACTGCTAAAAACTAGAAACAACCAAAATATTTTTTAATGAATGACAATGGAAAAGTACTCAGTAATAAAAAGGAATAAACTTTCAATACATGTAATAATTTAGATGAATCTCAAAGACAAAGTAAAAGAACCCAGCCTCAAAAGCTTAAATACTGCATGATTCCATTTATATATATTCTTAAAAATGACAAAGCCATAGGAATGAAGAAACGGTCAGTGGTTGCAGGGGTTATGGGATGGAGATGGGTAACTATGAAAGGATAGAATGAAGGAGTTTTAGGGTGATGATACTATTCTGTATCCTTATTGTGGTGATGGATACACAAACTACACATATGTTCAATGAACATAACTGTATACAAAAAATTTTTAAGTCAGTTTTACTGTATAATTTTTTAAATAAAAATTTTTCAATTATTTTAAAAATATGAATGTCACAATGGACATGGCATTTAAAAACTGAAAAGAAACAAGTATAAGAAGATAAGTTTACTGTTAATAACTGGAAAACCTATCCATTTCCCTTCCCACACATGTAGGTTTTAGAGGCAAGAATGGAGCCTAGGAAAAAAATGTCTCCAAATAGAACAATCATTGAGTTCACTTGGCACAAAATGTAGAATACATTTGAAGAATTCTGTTGTAGCTAGATAATTGGTCCAGGACCAAAAATAAATATTGGAAGAAAAATTAAATCAATAGTACATACACCAAAGAGACTTGACTTGGGGTGGTAAACACACAATACAATATACAGATTATGTATTACAGAATTGTACACCTGAAACCTATATAACTTCATTAACCAATGTCAACCTAATAAATTCAATTTAAATTTTTTTAAATAGAAATTTTTACAAAAATGGTGCACCACAGAAGTGGTAGCAGACTGGCCTGGACTAAGACAGTTTCAATAACAGATTGTAAGAAAAGAGCATCAATCTCCTCCTACTATGACTTCTTTCTGTAAAAGCATGAGAACCACCACCAGACCACCTTGAAATCAAGTCATGAGATGCACTTTCATTTTTTTTAAATCAGTTATCTTCCTTAACTTTTCTTGTTAATATAGTCATGGTCCTCTTTTATTTCAAAATTCCTAAATCTTATTTAATTAAGACACACTTCAAAGAACAAAAATATAATAGAAACAAATAGTAGTAATTAAAATTTCAATCCAAAATGCTGATTTCTGTATCTCTGTCTTGTACATCTGTCTCCATTTAAAAAAATATTATCTATCTCAGAATTAACTTGGGTGAAATGAATCTGTCAAGGTTTCAGAAGACAGGTAAGTTATACTAAAAACATTATCACTATACTATATACATTGACAGAAATTACATCCATAACCAGTTTTTTATTAGATCCCAAGTTATCTTTAATTATTAAACTATATAAACAATAAAACCATAGGGAAACTTAAAAGACACATACAGCCGAGACCGGTTTGGCTCAGTGTATAGAGCGTCGGCCTGCGGACTGAAAGGTCCCAGGTTCGATTCCGGTGGGGGGCATGTACCTTGCTTGCAGGCACATCTCCAGTGGGGAGCGTGCAGGAGGTGGCTGATCAATGTCTCTCTCTCATCTATGTTTCTGACTTTCTCTCCCTCTCCCTTCCTCTCTGTAAAAAATCAATAAAAAATATTTTTATAAAAAGACACATACAATAAAATATCTGACTTTCTTTACAAGACTAATAAAATTTAACAAAAAAACTGGAGATTCACATTTGTATTGTTTTTATTTTTTTCCTTCACAAATTGAGTTCTCTGAAGCCAGAGATTAATTATTCATCTTTGACTTTTTTTTTAATCCTCACCCAATGACATGTTTTTATTGATTTCAGAGAGAGGGGAAGGGAGGGGAACAGAGAGAAAGAGAGAAACATCAATGGGAGAGAGAAACATGGATTGGTTGCCTCCCATGTGCCCTGACTAAGGGGACTGAACTCACAACCTGAGTATGTGCACTGACTGGGAATCAAACCCGAGATCCTTCTTCGGTGAACGGGATGATGCTCCAACCAACTGAGCCACACTGGCCAGAGATCATCTTTGACTATGGTAACACATTTTCTTTTATTTTCTCTAGTCTCCCAGATTCCCAGCAAGATAATGCTTGTCCCATAGATACTCAACACTGAATAATAATGATTTTTTTGAAGTTGTGGTTAACATATCCAGTGGATTCAAAATTGCTCTGGTTTGACTTCTAAAATTGAAAGCTTTGTTTTTAAAATGCGCAGATTTGGTTGTAAAGCTCTTCTCAGAGATGCCCAGCATTTTGTGTCTTTTGTCTATAATAGCACTGAACAATGCTTTCATGGAATGATATACTACGATTCCAAGATCCATTTCTCAGGCAATATTTGGCATCACCCAATTTTATATTTTACTAAGCTTTTTTATATGCACACCTATTTGCAAGTTCACCTGCCTCTTTTTAGTTCACTCACTCCTTTCCCACATTTTTTAAAAGTCAGTAATTTAACTGTAATCTGCCTCACACATTACTTTCCCTGTGAAAACTCCATTTTCTCCTGAAAACAAAACTATAATAGAAGGTAGTAAATGCATTGCGGCAACAGAAAGAAAAGCCAGATTGATACATTATGAAAACGACCTACATGACCCAGTGCAGTGGAGAAAGCACAGCAAAACCTGTCCCTTCCCCACTGGGCAGCATGGCCTTGGTGAGACAGCGCAGCTAGTAAAAGTGTGTCATGCTTCTTTGGGGACGAAAAAAGGTAAGAATCATTACTCTAAAAATGTCACATTCTTTGGAACCATAAAAGTGGTTCCAAAATGCTTACAAAATAAATTCCCAAGCTCATGACTTGATATCCAGGCTACCCAATCTGACTACAACCTAACTTTCCCACCACTCCTCCCAACAGGCCCAAGCTCAGGCCAGATGCTGAGTCTGTCTCTGACAATGCCATTCCCTTGCCCCAATGTCCTTTCCTTCCTCTCTCTGCACCTAAATCCTCCCCAGCCTTTAATGAATACTTCAAGGCCTGCTTCTCTAAAATGCTCTCTTCCCAAAACCTAGGGAGAATTATGCTAAGCAAAATAAACCAGTCAGAGAAAGACAAGTATCACATGATCTTACTCATATGTGGGATCTAATGAACAAAATAAACTGATGAACAAAATAGATTCAGAGACATAGAAGCACAGAACAGACTACGGCATCTCAGAGGGAAGGCGGGGAGGGAGAGTAGGTGGGAAGTGATCAACCAAAGACCATGTATGCAGATATGCATAACCCATGGAAACAGATCTGGGGTGGGGAGCAGGAGTGGACTAGAGGGAGTCAATGGGGCAAAGAGGGGGCAAATGTAATACTTTCAACAATAAAGATTTTTTTTTAAAATAAAAATGCTCTCCTCCCAAAACCAGCATTACTTCCTACAGACTGATCTAGCCTCATAATCATCTATTATCTTGAATTAATTATATCATGTCAGATGCTTTAACTGCTCAACATAACTACCTTATAAATAAGTCACATTTTATATCATTTATGTCCCCATGACAAGCATTCAATTCACTACAACCACTCAATACTTTCTTTGAATTTCCCACAGAGATGATCTAAAATAACCTAAATTCCAATCATTCCAAGAATTATCCTATACCAAATTCAGTTCTCACTAGAATGCCATAAAGAGAAATGTTATATTATCTTTAAATTTATCTGTTTTTATCAAAAAGTGAAACTTGTAAAGTGGTTGTATGAGATACAAAGACAAAATATTCTGCAAATAAAATTTTATTTATTTTACTATGTTAATATTCAGCCAGACTTGCATTTTTTTCTCTAAAACTCATAAAATCACTACGTATGCAAGAAGCATTAGAAGAGAGACTACACATATTAAGAAAACTAGAAACTAAGATCATCAATCATATTCTATTTTAAATAATCTCTTTCATAAAGAGATAAATTCTACAATGAGAATAAATAAAATTCAATATGGCAAAGTAAAGGTTTTAAATACATAAAAGAAATACCCCAACCGAAACCAGTTTGGCTCAGTGGAGAGAGCGTTGGCCTGCAGACTGAAGGGTCCCAGGTTCGATTCCGGTCAAGGGCATGTATCTTGGTTGCAGGCACATCCCCAGTAAAGGGATAATAAGGGGATGTGCAGGAGGCAGCTGATCGATGTCTCTCTCTCACCAATGTTTCTAACTCTCTACCTCTCTCCCTTCCTCTCTGTAAAAAAAAAATCAATAAAATATATTTTTAAAAAAAGAAAAGAAATACCCCCAATGGACCTGCTACCATCTGTTCTAGTGACTAAAATGATAAAAAACAAGAACTACATTTCTGAAAAAGTTTAACAGCAGCTAAATTTGAGATTTTCCCCCACCTATTTATTTGATTTTTCCTGACCCATTTTAGAACTGCCAGCAATTCTGGAGGTAGCTTTGTTGGTTTCAATTATTCCAAATTATTTAACGAAGAGTTTGAGCCCCGTCCCAAATCATTTAAAATGATAATAAAAAGATATGAAAAACACAAAAATCCATTATTTATAAAGCAGACAAACTATAGTAAAAGATGACTTCTAGAAAAGGTTGCTGCTTACCAAAATATTTCATTATAAAACATTTTCTATTCTTTGTATTTCATTTTCCCTTCCAGGTTATCTGCTTGAACCAGTGGTTGGCAAACTCATTAGTCAACAGAGGGGCAAACCACGGCTGTCTCGCGAGCTGCAGTTTGCCGACCACTGGCTTAAACTTATAAACACATTATCACACTAGAAGCCCGATGCATGAAATTCATGCAAGAGTAGCCTTCCTTCCCCTGGCTGCCAGCACCGGCCTCCCTCTAGCACCCGGGACCTGGGCTTTCCTCCGGCTGCTGCAGACACCCGGGAGCCAGGCTTCTCTCTTCTCTCCCAGCCACGGCTTTGTCCAGAAGGATATCCGGTCTAATCAGCATATTATGCTTTAATTATTGTAAGTAAAACAGGTGACCTTTTTATAAATAAAACATAAATCAATATAAAAGAGCCAATGGCATAATTTTTTATAAAAAGGGTACCACTGCCACTACCACCACCATCATTATCATCATCCCTATGTTCTAAAACTACGTTTTCAAATCAATGTTTGAAACTCAGAAGAGTTTCTACAGAAACAGTGTTAAGAATATGGATACGGAAAAATAATTGACCACAAAATAAGACCCAAAACAGGGAGGCATAGAACAGACTGACATACCTCGATATGGAGATGGAGGGGGGGAGAAGAGAAGAATAAACGAAAGCATTTAGATTCTTATATGTATAGCCCATGGACATGGGTAATAGAGTGTTGAAAACCTAGGAGGAAGGTTAGGGGCTGGGAGGAAGAGGATAAAGGGGGGAAACGGGAGACATCAATAATACTATCAACAATAAAACATGTGTGTGTGTGTGTGTGTGTGTGTGTGTGTATAGATGTATAAAAAAATATGAAAAAAACATGTGTGTGTGTATATATGTATAAAAAGATATACAGACTGTGTGTGTGTGTATATATATATATATATATATATATATATACACACACACACACATATATATATCAAAAAAGAACAGGGGTTATTGGAAAGATGTAAAATAACAAAAGCAGATTATAAAATACTATTTATAGGATAATCTGACTTCTAAATAACAACAGACTATAAATAATATAATGTATAACCCCCTTTGTATAAAAATGTGTATTTGTGTGCACTGAATAGTTTACATTAAAAGCTGAAACATATGAAATAAAATATGTTTAAAAGTGAGTATCGCCCTGGCTGGCTTGGCTCAGTGGATGGAACATTGGCCTGCAGACTGAAGGGTTTCAGGTTCGATTCCAGTCAAGGGCACATGCCTGGGTTGTGGGGTCTATCCCCAGTAGGGAACATGCAGGAGGCAGCCGATGAATGATTCTCCCTCATCATTGACGTTTCTCTCTCTCCTTCTCCCTTCCTTTCTGAAATCAGTAAAAAATATAAAACAAGAATATACTTTTTTTTAATATATTTTTATTGATTTCAGAAAGGAAGGGAGAGGGAGAGAGAAAGAGAGAAACATCAATGATGAGTGAGTATCATTGATTGGCTGCCTCCTGCACACCCTCTACCATGTGCCCTTGACCGGAATCAAACTCGGGACCCTTCAGTCTTCAGGCTGATAGTCTATCCATTGAGCCAAGCCAGCTAGGGCAAGTGAATATTTCCTTTACCAAAACCCATAATTCCAGTTCAATCATGAGGAAAACATCAGACAAAACCAAATTGAGGGACAGTTCATGAAATATCTGACCAAGACTCCTTTTTTTTCTTCAATTACAGCTTACATTCAATATTATTTTGTATTAGTTTCAGGTATAAAACGTAACGGTTAGACAATCATATACTTTACAAAGTGTTCCCCCTGATATTTCCAATACCCAATTGGCATCATACATTAGTTATTATAATATTGTTGACTATATTTCTTATGCTATACTGTAGTATATCCCCATGACTATTTTGTAACTACCAATCTGTACTTCTCAATCCTTTCACCTTTTTCACCCAGCGCCCCAATCCCCTTCCCTTCTGATAACCATCAGTCTGTTCTCTGCATCTAAGAACCTGTTTCTGTTTGTTCATTTATATTGTTCTTTAGATTCCACATAGAAGTGAAATCTATGGTATTTTTCTTTGTCTTACTTATTTTACTTAACATAATATTCCAGGGCCATCCATGCTATCACAAATGGTAAGACTGCATTATTTTTTACAGTCATATAATACTCCATTGTGTATAAGTAGGTACCATAGCTTTTTTTATCCAGTCATCTATTGATGGGCTCTTGGGTTGCTTCTATGGCTTGGCTTTTTTAAATAACACTGCAATAAATACTGGGTTGTACATATTCTTTCAAGTTAGTGTTTTGGATTTATTCAGCTATATACCCATTTCCCAATATGCCCTGCCCATAAAGGAGGACTGAGCTAATATAGTCCCAATATTAGCACCATTAAATCAACTTAGAAAAGTCAAAGCACAGTGTAAGGTTGAGAATGGCTGGCAGAGGCAGGCAAGGGACAAGAAGGCAAAAAGCTGTGACTGGAGAGGCAGAGCACAGCTATGAGTAAAAGGAAGAACAGAGAGTAGGAGAGAGAATACTTCAGCCTCAGAAATGGGAATTATCCCAAGGTAAGGAAGGAGGGGATGGAGGGAAGGGGAAAAGAGAATGATAAGCAAGCAGGGAATTCATTCAAGAAGAGATCCTGTTCAAGGGCTAGCAGAAAGGTAACTTAACTGCCTTCCACTGAAGTGGCCATTTATATCTAAAGAAGCAAAGAAACTGGCGAAGCCTATAAAAGGTTAAGAAAAAAAAACATATTGTTCTATAAAAGAATATTATCCACAGAGAGCTACTGCTAATTTTTTTTTTCATTTTGTTTTGTCTTTTACAAGAAGAGAATGCTTATTTGTTTAGGAATCATTTTGATCTGGAACTAACCTTTTTACTTGTATCAAACACCAGTATGCCATGACTGAGTTAAAGATGTTCTATGACACAGGAGTTAAGAGTACAGGCTTGAAGCCAGATCTGCCTGAATTGGAATCCTGGCATTGCGACCTGAGGCAATTTGCATACAAATGTGTCTCATCTCCAAACCTGTAAATCTGTCTCATTTCCAAACCTCACAGGATTGTTGCAAGAATTAATAGGTTAAAAAATGAAATCACTTAGAACAGTGCCTGGCCTTCACTAATCACGATAAAAATATTAGCTATACCAACTATTAATCACTACAAAACTATTATCCTCTGGATCTGGAACATAAGCTCCAGGAGAGCTGGGATTTCGTCTGTTTTGTTCACTGCTGAAGCCCCAGAGGCCTGACATAACAAGTATTTGTTGAATAATATAAACTTCATGCCAGCAACACAGAAGTCCAAAGGAGCAGCACTAAAATCTCCATAATACTTTAGCCTCAAAGTTTAGAGTTCATGGAGGGTTTTTACCTACGTTAGTTCAAGTGCTTCACTGAAGATGGTATCTCCAGTGAAGAGATACCATCTTCAGAAAACTTATATGATTTGCCCTAAAACAAAGTCTGAAGCAACACACGACTCTGGAAGTAAATCCTACTTCTGTTCACTCTGGACCCCACCCCAGAAATCTTGAAACAGATCCTACCAGACTGTTCAATTCTCCTTACTTGCAAATACACAAAGGTTAAAGTCACCAGAACACCTTCTCCCATTTGCTTCAAAATAATTGATGGGGGAGGGGAAAGAAATGAAACATTAATAATGTTGAAATTGGACAATGGGTTAGTGGGATAGATAATAGTCTTCTTTCCACTTCTCTATGTCTAAGTTTCCATAAGAAAAAATATAATTAAAAATAAACACCTTCCCCCCCAACATAAACTCTTCCACTTCCAACTTTCTACTGAGCACACCCAGGTGCGAGGAAAACACCACAGCTGAGAACTTGCAGCACTTCTCAGTCTGAAGCAGCGAAGAGAACTGGACTGGGAATCAGGCAGCTTGCCTGGGCTATGCTTTAACTGGTATGAGACCTCACCCTCCATCTAACTCCTCTGGGCCCCAAACTGCCTCATCAGTTCCCTAATGAGGTGGTTGCCAGCCTTTCTGAACTCACGAACCACCAGTGGTCCGCAGACCACTGGTTGGCAACCACTGCTCCAAAGGTTTCCTTCACCAGCAGTCGCCGACCTTTCAGACCTCACGGACACCAGTGGTCTGCAGACCACCGGTTGGCAACCGCTGCTCTAAAGGATTAAATGTTTTATTTCTACTTTCTACTAGATCCTTCATCTCCACACAAAACCCACTTCATCCTTCTCTATTCTCAGCCTCTGAGGCCTGTTCTTCCTCCTGATTTCCCTATTCCTGATGCCCCATTCTGCCAGCCACCCAACCATAAAATCTCCAACCATCTCTGACTTGAAACAGAACTGATTGTTCCCTTACCTTTCTAATCAGTCACCAAATCTTTCTGTTCACCCTCCACAACATCTCTTAAATCCATCTCCTGCTTTCCATCCCCAAGGCCACCAACTCACTTCAGGCCCTCAACGTCCTTCACTTGGAGTATTACTATGAACCAGAGTCCCCGTCTCTAGTTTCTCCGCACTACCAATCCATCATACTGATCCTCAGTCTGACATTTAAGAGCCTCCAAACCCAGTCCTGATCACTTGGCAGCCTCACCCTCCACTATGTTCCTTTATGTATCCAGAGTCTAGGTAATTTGGATATGCAGTTTCCTGACATGTGCCTCATTTTCGACACCACCACCCTCCTCCCCCCAGCCTTTGCTCAATGCCCTCTGATTTTCATTGCTCCTGACTGGCACAGTAGTGCAATGCAAATGCCAAGTGTTTCTCCATATCCCCGAAGGGGCAGTATCACTCCCTCCTAAGCACTTTGTCTGAACCCCTTTTATAGCACCTATCAAATTTGTATTAATCCTTTCATTTTTTGTGTGTGCTCTTATTCTCCCTACTAGATGGATGACTCCTCCTTGTCTGTAGTAATGATGTTTTATTCATCTTTGTATCCCTCAGAACAGAGCTGCTTATGGAGAGTGCCATGGCATAGTGGAATTTGCCACGAATGAGTTAAAGATAGTCTAAACAGTGATCCTCTCAGCCCTCCAAACAGCCACAAAGGGTCTTCAGCAGCCAGAGTCCCCATAGGTCAAACCTCTAGCATTATCAAGCAGCCTCCTCTTTCAACAAAGTAGAAGCCATGCTGATAACTTAAGAAGCATTCAGAGAATGCAACAGCCCCTGGTACACAGTGGATGCCCAATAAATATCTGCAAAATTGCACCTATTCCCCTTTCAAACACTATTCCCAAGACCACTTAACCATCTAACCAGATTCTCTTCGAACATTTCCACTGAACGTGTTCTAGTTATCTTTTTAATAATCACCTATTTATTACCTGGTTATATTTGCTTTATCATCCAAAGCCCACATCAATAATTTATTGAATAAAATAGCTGAGAATATGAACAAATAATTCAATATGAAGGGGTTCGAAGACAAAATTCAACATTGTAGAAAAAAAGAAATGCAAGTGCCACTTTACACTATTAAATGAGAAAAAACTTTTAAGGAAAAATGTATTTCTGTCCAGTTTTTGTGAAACAGAAATATCCATATATCTGTTAGTAATACAAACTGGTAAAATATTCTTGAAAAACAGTATGGCAAGCCATAAAAACATTCTTACCATGTCAACAATAATGTACTCAAAATTTTATCCTAAAGATATAGTCAGAAAAGAGTATAATATATATACAATAATGTAGATAAAAGTATTAAATGAAAACCAGCCAGCAGCATAAGTACTTAACATAAAAAGATTTAGGTAAACTATGAGAGTATGATTTGATTAAATATTTTGCCACCTTTCAAAATATAATCATATAAGTCAAAATAGTGACATCTTTAACAGGGAAATGTTTCATGATCTAATAAATAGAAAAAAATTCAAATTATATGCATTATAATTTAAAAACAGTAAAATGTATTTTAATAGAATGCCAAAAAGAAAATCAACTATTTGGTTAATAACCTAAATTTTAACTATTTAATATCAATTCTTAAATTATCTAAGAATTTAAGAAAGAAAGTTGCCCCATACTGAGGAAAGAGAAGGGATCCAAGATACAAGCTTGATATAGTCTCAAGAAGAGGTCTGCCTCTCCCTTGTACGGCTCATTCTGGCCTTAACTGGAAGCTCTCCTGCTCCCCCGTACTCCTTTATCATGATAACTATGACAACCACAGATCCCAGCTTTCCAAGGACCAGCAAGCCACCTCAACCAGGAACCTGGGGGGCTGCATCGTGCAAAACAAGCATATATTCAAGAAACAAAGAATCCCTACAACCAGGTATTATTTGAGCAATGAGCAAGTAACCAAGCCCAACCTCAATTATAAATCCTAAAAGTATAGAATAGTGTCACATTAAAGTCTCTAGGATTCTCAAAGAACTTGCTGGTGGACTGTCGCAGTTAAAAAAGCAGTATGGACTGGTGGACAAATGAAAGAACTAGGGGTCAGGATACCCTGGTACAGTTAAAAAACAGAAAAATGTTAAAAAAAGAAAAAGAAAAAAGAAAAAGAAGCCCAGCCAGCATGGCTCAGTGGTTGCACATTGACCTAAAAAGGGAAAAATGTTATTTAACCTACAAGGAACAGAAAACTAAAAACTCCAGCTTAAAAGAGTTGGGTAAAAAGTAGCTGTCAATGTCTTATAAATCTTACCCAGCCAGATTCCAAAAGGCAGGATGGCAAGTCATTTTATTAACACATGAAGTTTTCCAGAGTTGGTGATGTCTAAAGACTAGTATTGAGAATATATCAAAAAATAATTCTAGCACTGATGCCCCACAGGGCAATATTGAAACAGTCTTCGCATTGTTTTTCTATAGTATTATCATTTTCTAAGTCTAATAATGAAAGATCAAAGAACTACAAGGAATCAAGAAGACAAATTACTGTGAAATAATATGTATTCCTTTACTTACTAGTGGCAGAGCATTTCAGCAAAAAGATAAATAATTTGAAGGACTATTACAACCATTGTGTGGAGGGAACACAACCATTAGGGGAAAAGTTTAAACTTTTGTTCCTATTGATGTATTTTCAGTACCCAGATCCTCTAAGATGCAAATATATAGTCACTCATGACAATATATGCATGGCAGATAACAGAAAAAACAAACAATTCAATAGTTAACCAAGTTCATCAGGGCATAGGGTGATTACCACTCAAGAATGTTGACACAATAACTGAAGGACCTCTCCAGTTCCAATCATGCTGATAGGTTGAGCCCCTGTGCAGTTAGTTACTCATTCAGAACAGAGTGGAAGATTAACCTACCCTCAGCTCTCTTCAGACAGACTGACAAAGCGGCAGGCGGTTTCTGCAGAGGCTGCTCAGCATCATCCAGTCTGTTCCAGAAGCAGCCACTGCAGTCAGGACCCACATCTTCAGGTCACCACTCTTCGACCCTGTCCTACCTCATCTGTCCTCTCTCTTTCTCACACATTATCAAGTTCTTGTTTTCTAAATAAGGCTCTCATGAATTTTACTCACCTGCAGTTCACTGCACTGGGTATCACCCAAATAGCCCATCAGAGCTCTTTATAATTTCTGAAAGAGAGAGAAGGGAGCTTTTAAACACACAGTAGAAAATACCATTGCTGACATAGTTCGGAAGCATCTGGTCTTTTGGTCCACAGTATTTCAAAAATATGTAGCATAACCAGCCAGGACCAAGAGTCCTGAGATAAGAGGTCAGAGATATAAGTTTGGTTTAATGTTGCTACTACTTAGTTGTGTGACCTTGGACAAATCATCTGAATTCTCCAGTCCTTAAAGTCCTTGTCTGGAGAATAAAGATAGATGAGACAAAAGTAGACGAGCACAATGGAGAGAGCATGGGCTTTCCAAGCCAGAACACCAGCACCACTCCTTGCCAGCATTGTGCTGTTATGCTGGCTCACATTTAATCTAAATTTCCTCCTTTGCAAAATGTAAATAACAATAACTATTTGGAGCTGTTATGAGAATTAAAGGAGAGATAAGTTATAAAAAGCCAATAGTAAAGATACAATCCCACAGATAGTAATTATCACCATTAACTCAGCCCTATAGTTATACGACTTCTACTTATCAATATTTACTTTCTTAAAATATCCACAAATCAAAATCTTTAAGATTCTGACAATGGAATTAACTGTTGGAGTGTTTCAATTACTGTTATCTTCAACTGCTGGTAGTTTAAGATTATCAATATTACTTAACATCACAGGAAGTAAGAGTGGAATAGCCCCCGCATGACATCTGAACAGTAAGTGCCATGCCTTCCCTATTTCTCCCTCTGCTCTCACTGCTACCGATACACCTCAGCAACAGGGAGCTCTCCCAAAAGCCAAATGACACCGTTTCTATGGTCAGCTCAGGAGGACACAACTAGAGATGGAAAAAGGAGAACAGACGCTTTCCCTTTTATTCTATTTTACTTCATACACTTAAGTACTGCTCATATTTGCTTCCTATAGCATGCATCAGTTTTGCATAAAATAAGTGAATAAAAATAAAAATCTTAAAATGATTATTAGTTACACATATGTATTGCCTACTGACAGGAAGCTTGCCTTACAGAACTATTTTTCACAAGAATTTCCACAAAAGAAAGCGTGGCACAGAAATAAGAAAAATCACAAACATTCACATTTCAGAATGGTTCAGTCAAAAAATATACTCTGCACTCGTTGAAGAACCTTGTGGCTGAATCAATTAGTTTTGGTTTTCTGTTTGTTTTTCAAAAGCAAGATGAATATACAAATTCTGGTTTTATCAGACAACTTTGTGCTCTTGGAAAAACTAATCCAGTACAATTGACACAAGTAAACAAATTGGTATGACTATTTGGTAGTATGTTGAAAAACTTTGAATGTTTCAAACAGATGGCAGCTTTTTAAAAATTATTATATGTAAATTAAGTCTCCATGTTACATCTACAATATTATTTTTTTTAAATTAGTAACTCTATTAAATTCAGGATTACTCAAAAGTATTACTCAGCCACCACTGAAGTGATAGACCACTGTGTTTTATGCTCCTTCTAGCCAATGCTACAGAAATAATCCTGACTACACCCATCAATTTAAATGAAGTGTAAGCTGCTGTGGCCACACTCTCCACACATATCACAGTTCTCTCCTAGAAGACATTTCAAAATATTACTTAGAAATCAAATTATATTGGCATGTACACTTATCTGAATTTATAAAAATAAATAACCAGAACAACTTGCTTGTAATTTTTAAGTAACCCCTCCCCCTCTCATGTGAGTTGATAAACTTGGCCCTAAAGCCTTCTATGCATTTGAAATAACAGCCAAAGGACCTTATGTCTTGTGCTGGGTCTATATTTGACTCTAAATATCATCTGACAGACAATTATAGACTAATTTGTATTTAATATCAATACCAAGCCTACTTCTTAAACAGAAAACAAAAATGCATGTATAAAACCTGATCTACTTATCTGTAGTCCCCCTGCAATATTTTCTTAGCCATTCATGAATATGCTGTATATTTTCAAACTGCACAGAGCCCTTTGCAAGTAGAAATGGTTTCTCCTGTTGTTGGGCATCAGTCCTCTCTCTGGTAAAACACCAGACACTCCATAAATATATATGGACTTTAAAACAATGCAGATTATATATGTATGATATCAGAAAATGAAACTTCTTGCTAACAATTGCAAAAGTTTACCAGCTGATAGAGAGGTACTTACTTACTGGCTCCCAAAAACTACAGCCTTACCTAAAAATAGTGTCCCAGCTTCCCAGCCAAAAGGACAGACTAAAAAAGCTATGTCTTTATTCAGCTCAAAGACACAGACTTCTACTTCACCACAATCTTCAATACTATGGTATTTCCCATTTTAGAAGAATTTGTGTAACAACTTGTTTGGTGGCCAACCACTAACTTCACTTTGAAGTGAATACTAGCACTTCACATGGTCCACATGTGTGAAAACTCTGAAAAATGTCTTGACACAATACAGGCCAAAAAACACTAGCCACACAAGATTACTTATTTCTAACTGTTAAATTTTAGACTGCAAATGAACATCACCAGAGGCCAAAAAGCAGGTCACTGGTTCCTTTCCACAAAGTAATTGTAAATTTTTTGAAAAAAGATAAAAGTTTCAAATTGGGAAGCCTACTACAAGAACATGCCTCCATCTACAAGCTGAAAATAAATTTTAAAATCCACATTTGCTCTTCAAAGAATAAAAATAAATGTAATACACACAAGCCCTGCTGAGTTTCAAACCAAGCAAATGTGATATGTGCACAAAAGGATCTTAGTTTATGTCCACTTTTTTCTCCCAAGTTTTTTTTAAGTAAAATGTCAACGTATGCTTCAATCTGGAAAAAAATATAGCATAGCTTACTCTTCTTAAACAGATGTTGTGATAGATTTGAAAAAGTTTGTGAGACAATTTCAAAACCCAAATGCTACCCAGATGTGTTAAAAAAAAAAAAAACCTGCAGTAACCAATCTAACATAACTTAATTTTCTCAAGAAACCATAGTAAAATATGCTAAAAGTTCAGAAGATTGCTTGTGAAAAATGTAAAATTAGCAAACTTTTGTCCTTTTTCCCCAGGACTAAACACCAACTGTTTACTAATATGATATCAATGCCCTTTACATCCAAAGCATTAGAAGTTACATTAAATAAAGTAATACTGAATTCACACACCACGTGTGACCAGAAACTAATGACAAACCAGACTTCTCCTTAATAAACTAAACACAAAACTCAACACTACCCTTTTTATAACTATGAGAGAGAGACAAGTCCTATTCCATTTTTGAGAAAATGAAAGCAGGAGTGACCGATTTGCCTAAAATGATTCTT